>PVJH01017739.1:0-47003 GCA_004026705.1 Nesogale talazaci | reverse complement strand
CACTATTGGGTATATACCCAGAAGAGGCAAGAAATAAACCACAGCCAGCGGTATGCACGCCAATGTTTATTGCAGCACAATTCATAATCGCAAAGACGTGGAAGCAAGCTAAATTTCCATCAGTAGATGAATGGATTAGCAAACTCTGGCACATACACACAATGGAATACTATGCCTCACTCAAAAGCTCGGATGAACATATGAAACACATCTCTGCATGGGAAGAACTGCAGGAAATTATGCTAAGCGAAGTTAGTCAATCACAAAAGGAGAAATACTGCATGAGCCCCCTGAGGTAAGTAGAAACAGTATGGTGAGTATAAAAGAGAAACTTCTGTACCATAACAATTGGTCCAAGAAGTAGGGTAAGGGGAGGAGGGAAGACCAAACCCAGGGAGGTACACATTGGATGCAACACAGTAATGGGAGAAAGATGAGGGGGTAGAGGGGATAGGGAGATAAAAGGGAGTTCAAAAAGGAAAGGATAGCAGAGGGAAAAGGGTACTAATCTACCCAGGGGGGGGGGGGCGTACTGGTCTTGTCTCCACAGAAACCAGAGTGGACAAGCAGTTCCTACCACAAAACCCTCAACCTGTAGGACAGCATGGATGCATGGAAGGATGCAAGAAAAGAGAGCTACAGAGCTGGAAGCAACCAGAGTCAGATGGGCTCCTTTTCTAGACGTGGGCATGGCAGAGAACAGGTTGGGGGAGAGGTCAGCATCCCACACCCACAGGGATAAAGACAAGAAGGGAGGAAGAGGAAGAGTGCTGAACAATACTTGTGAGATTATGTAGAATTGGCTGGATTTGTTTCTTGTTCTAGTGTTATTAATGATACGGGCTCCTTATGTGCCCTTAATAGTTCAGTTTTTGTTTGTGGCAACAATAGGGCTTTTACCCATTTATCCAGCATTTGGACAGAGTTATGTGTGCTAGCCTTTCTCCTTCCAGACATAGATATTATTCCTGGAAAGGAGCCTGTCCCCATGCCTGCTATTGATTACATGGTAGGAAGAGCTAAAGGGCAGTGCAACTAGGTGCCCTATTTGTAAGATTAGGGATCAGTACTGCAGTGGCCTTTGGAACTGCAGGATACCAAATTATCTAGGCAGCTAATCTCGGATATGCAGGCCTCATCAGGCACTACAAAAGATTTGCAATATCAGGTAGATTCTTTAGCAGAAGTAGTATTACAAAATAGAAGAGGTTTAGATTTACTTGCTGCAGAGCAGGGAGGTATTTGTTTAGCTTTACAGGAAAGATGCTGTTTTTATGCCAACAAATCTGGAATCGTAAGAGACAAAGTCAAGCGGCTGCAAGAAGACTCAGAGAAAAGAAGAAAGGAGTTGACCGGGCTCAATGGACTGTTGCCTTACCTCTTGCCACTTTGGGGCCCCCTCGTTAGTTTATTGCTTTTGCTTTCATTACGGCCAGTATTATTCAACAACCTCATGGCATATATTAAGTAACAGATTGAAACCATTCAAGCAAGGCCCCTGCAAGTTCATTATTGTCGCTTGGAGATGAGCGATCTAGAACAGAGTGGCACACACGACTAGTATGTGATAAGACCCTCTGCCTCTGTGAGCTGAACTTGACAGCCATGACGGGTAAGATCAGGAGCACTCTTTACCAACCTAAGACAGGCCATGGTGACATTAGAAGGCCATTGACCAATGACGGGTAAGGACTGAGTGTGTGTCCTGACAACCTAAGACAGGGGGAGTTCCCAGGAGGATATTACTTGAAAAAATAAAAAAGGGGGACCTGTCAGGAGCCATCTAGCCTGCACATGCTTGACCTGGCTACAGGCCGGATATGCCTGAACTCTGTTGCAGTTTGTTGCCTGGGGTTTGTAGTTTGTCGCCTTTGTAACTGTAAACAGCCCTGGCCTTTGAAGCCTGACTTGCAGCTGTGCTGCCATTCACTTGTTAATTTTGAAGATCACGATATGCTAATTGCCTAAGCTTGCTTGCCCTATAAAACTGGTTTACTTCTCCCAAATCAAAAAAGAAAAAAAAGAACCCCACCCCACCCCAGAAAAGCTGTAACTACTGACACAGCATATGTATGTATGTGTATATGTATGTATACATTATGATTGGAGCTGTAGAGTCCCCAATAAAATGATTTTTAAGAAAAAAAAAGAAATATTTCTGAGGTAGTTCTGATACCATAAATCCCTTTAAAAGATATTGTACACGGATATTTTGGACACTTATTTGTGCTATCATTCCCTCTTTTTTTGGTGTTTGTGCTTATGATTCTGTGCATGTAGATGGTTCACAGTTGTCTGCTGCCTGTGGTACTATTGTATTAAATTATTGACTCCTTAAAAAAAATGGCTTTCCTATATTCAAACCTACTCCTCTAAGCGAGTAGTTTCTGTCTTAGGTTGACAAAGATAATTAATGAACTTATCTACCTTTGACTAATAGGCAGCTTTAATTTCTGTGTTTTATATATATATTTATAAATATGCATTTAATTTCTGTGTTTTATATATACATATATATGCATTTGTATGTATATATATGAGCAAAGTCTGAGATTTTCATTAATTTATGAATATCTTACACATCATCAAACCTACACCTCCAAGTTAATAAGTTGTGTCTTAGATTGACAAGCATAATTAATGAAGTCACCAGTCTTTGACTACCAGGCTTCTTTTATTCTGACATATATATATATATATATATATATATATATATATATGGGCAAAGATTGTGCCTGTCTTAGCTTGTCAGTAACTCATGAATGTCTTACCCATCATCAAACCTACTCCTCCAAGCAAATAGGTTCTGTGTAAGATTGAAAAGTAAAATTAATAAACTTATCCATCTTTGACTACCAGCCTGTTTTAATTTCTGTGTTATACATATATGTACTTATATACATATATATGTATACATATATGAGCAAACTGTGCCTGCCTTAGGTTGTCATTAACTTATGAATGGCTGACTTTCATTAAATGTAATCCATCAATCGACTCGGTTCAGTCTTTAGGTGACAAACAATGAATGATCTTACCTATCTTCAAATATAATGCTGCTTTAATTTCTTTGTCTTTATATATATGTATATATGTATATGTATATGAACATGCATAGGCATATTTATATTTATATGTACATGCACATGCACTAGTATGTGTATATATTTCTATATTTCCATGTATGTGTGTATGTGTATATATATATGCACATGAAAGTGTATGTGTATGTGTATATGTTTGCGCATGTATATGCACATGCAAATACACATATATGCACATGCATCTGCCTTTGACTAGTAGGCTACTTTAATTTCTGGGTTTTCTATATATAAATATACATTTATATGTATATATATCAGCAAGGACTGTGGCTAACTGAGGTTGTCATTAATTTTTGAATGTCTTACAAATAATCAAACTTATTCCTCCACATGAATAAGTTATGTCTTAGATTGACAAACATAATTAATGAACTAACCAATATTTGTCAACCAGGCTGCTTTTATTTCTGGGGTGTATATATATATATATACACATATATACACACACAAACACACACACACACACACACACACACACACACACAAAGACTGTGCCTGTGTTAGGTTGTCAGTAATTCATGAATGTCTTACCCATCAGCAACCCTAGTACTCCAAGCAAATAGGTTCTGTGTAAGGTTGACAAACAAAATTAATGAACTTCACCGTCTTTGACTACCAGCCGGCTTTAATTTCTGTGTTATACATATATACACATATATATGTATATATATGAGCAAAAACTGTGCCTGCTTTAGTTTGTCATTAACGTATGAATGGCTTACCTTCATGAAATCTACTCCTTCATTCGACTAGGTTCAGTCTTACTTGACAAAAATAGTGAATGATCTTATTCATCTTTGATTATCATCCTGCCTTAAATTCTTGGTCTTTTATATATATGTATATTCATTTGTATATGTGTATGTGTGTATAACTATACATACACGTTTATTTATTTATATGTACAATCACATGTGTATGTGTATGTATGTGTATATGTATGTGTATGTGTATGTGTGTGTGAATGTATGTGCATGTGTATATCTGTGTTTCTATTTCTATTTTATTTGTATTTACATTTACATTTACATTTATATGAGAGCAAAGACTGTGACTGTCTTAGGTGGTCAGTAACTTATGAATGGCTTAGGCGTATTCCAACTTACTCTTCTAAGTGAGTAGCTTCTGTCTTAAGTTGACAAACATAATTAATGAACTTATCTACCTTTGACTACAAGGCTGCTTTAATTTCTGTTTTTATATATATATGTATAAATATACACTTACATATACATATGTGCAAAGACTCTGGCTGTCTGAGTTTGTCATTTATTTATGAATGTCTTACTCATCATCAAACATACACCTCCAATGAATAAGTTCTGCTTTAGGTTGACAAACATAATTTATGAACTTACCAGTCATTGACTACCAGGCTACTTTTATTTCTGATATATATATATATATATATATATATATGAGCAAGGAAGGACTGTGACTGTCTTAGGTTGTCAGTAACACATGAATGTCTTACACATCATCAAACCTACTCCTCCAATCGAATAATTTCTGTGTAATGATGACCAAAAAAATTAATGAACTTAACCGCCTTTGACTATCAGGCTGCTTTAAGTTCTGTGTTAAACATACATAAAAACATATACACACATATGTGTTTATGTATATGTACATTATATATGAGAAAAAACTGCCTGCCTTAGGTTGTCATTACATTTTGAATTGCTTAATTTCATTAAACCTACTCCTTCCAATGACTAGGTTCTCTCTTAGGTTGACAAACATAATGAATGGCATTACCCATCTTCGAATATCATGCTGCCTCAATTTCTTGGTTTTATATATATACTAATATTAATATCTATATCTATGTTATTTATCATTTACATTTACATTTATAATTATTTGTGTTTATATTTGTATTTATGTACATGTACATGCCCATGTACATCTATGAGTATATATTTGTATATGTATATGTTTATATGTATGTGTATATGTGTAAGTGTATGTGTATCTGAGTGTGTATGGGTATGTGTGTATGTATATATGTGTGTATATGTATATGCATATTTGAGGAAAGACTGTGACTGACCTAAGGGTTGTCATTTACTTATGAATGGCTTACCCATATTCAAAGCTCCTCCTCTAAGCGAGTAGATTCTTAGGTTGACAAACAAAATTAATGACCCTATCTGCCTTTGACTACTATGCTGCTATCATTTCTGGGTTTTATATATATACTTATAAATATACATTTATGATTATATATATGAGCATAGACTGTGGCTGTCTGAGATTGTCATTAGTTTATGAATGTCTTACATGTCATCAAACCTACTCCTCCAAGTGAATAAGTTCCGTCATAGTTTGACAAAAATAATTAATGAACTTACCAGTCTTAGAGTACCATACTGCTTTTATTTCTGTCATATATATGTGTATATATGTATATATATATAAATACTGTGCCTGTCTTAGGTTGTCAGTAACTCAAGAATGTCTTACCCTTCATCAAACCTACTGCTCCAAGCAAATAGATTTTGTGTAAGGTTGACAAACAAAATTAATGAACTTAAACTTCTTTGACTACAAGCCTGCTTTAATTTCTGTGTTATACACATATATATATACATTTATGTATATATATGAGCAAAGTTATGCCCTCCTTAATTTGCTCTTAACTTATGAATGGCTTGCCTACATTAAACCTACTCCTTCAAGCGACTAGGTTCTGTCTTAGGTTGACAAACAGAATGAGTGATCTTACCCGTCTTCAAATATCATGCTGTCTTAATTTCTTGATCCTTTCTATAGATTTATATTTATAATTATGAGTATATTTATATTTATATATGAGCAAAGACTATGCCTGTCTTATGTTGTCAGTAGCTTACAAATGGCTTACCTGTATTCAACATTACTCCTCTAAGCGAGTAGGTGCTGCCTTAGATTGAAAAACGTAATTCATGAACTTACCAGTCTTTGAGTACCAGGCTGCTTTTATTCCTGGGATATATAAATATATCTCCAAAGACTGTGCCTGTCTTAGGTTGTCAGTAACTCAAGAATGTCTTACCCTTCATCAAACCTACTGCTCCAAGCAAATAGATTTTGTGTAAGGTTGAAAAACAAAATTAATGAACTTAAACTTCTTTGACTACAAGCCTGCTTTAATTTCTGTGTTATACATATATATATACATTTATGCGTATATATGAGCAAAGATGTGCCTTCCTTAGTTTGTCATTAACTTATGAATGCCTTGCTTTCATTAAGCCTACTCCTTCAAGCGACTAGGTTCTGTCTTCGGTTGACAAACAGAATGAGTGATCTTACCCGTCTTCAAATATCATGCTGCCCTGATTTCATGGTCTTTTATATATACTTATAATTATAACTACAATTACATCTAGATTTATATTTATGTGTACATCATGTGTGTCTATGTGCATGTGTGTATATGTATATGTTTGTATGTATATGTGTGAGTGTATGCATATATGAATGGGTGTGTGCATGTATATGTGTATGTGCATATGTATATTTTTAATTATATTTATAGTTATATATGAGCCAAGACTGTGCCTATTTAGGTTGTCAGTAACTTATGAATGGCTTTCCTCTATTCAACCCTGCTCGTCTAAGGGAGTAGGTTCTGTCTTAAGTTGACAAACATAATTAATGAACTTATCTGCCTTTGACTACAGTGCTGCTTTAATTTCTGGTTTTATATATATACATAAATATACATTTAAATGCATATGTATCAGCAAAGTGTGTGGCTGCCCATGGTTGCCATAAATTTTTGAATGTCTTACATGTCATCAAATGTACTCCTCCACGTGAATAAGTTCTGTCTTAGATCGACAAACATAATTAATGGACTAACCAATCTTTGTCTTCCAGTCTGATTATAGGTCTGATATATATATATATATATATATATATACACACGCACACACACACACACACACACACACACACAAAGATTGTGCCTGTCCTAGGTTGTCAGTAATTCATTAATGTCTTACCTGTTATCAAAGCTACTACTCCAAGCGAATAGGTTCGTTGTAAGATTGACAAACAAAATTAATGAACTTCACCATCTTTGACTACCAGCCGGCTTTAATTTCTGTCTTATACATATATATAAATATATACACATATATATGTGTAAATGTATATGAGCAAAAACTGTGCCTTCTTTAGTTTGTCAGTATGAATGGCTTACCTTCTTGAAAGCTACTCCTTCAATCGACTAGGTTCAGTCTTACATTGACAAAAATTGTGAATGATCTTACTCATATTTGATTATTATCCTGCGTTAATTTCTTGGTCTTTTAAATGCATATTTATATTTTTGTATATGTATATGTTTGTGTATACCTATACATATATGTGTATTTATTTATATGTACAATCACATATGTATGTGTATGTTTATGTGTTTGTGTCTATATATGTGTGTGTACTGTGTGTATATGTATATATCTGAATGTGTGTGTACGTTTATATGTGTTTGTGTATGTGTATTTGTATGTGAATGTATATGCATATGTATATGTGTGTTTCTATTTCTATTTTAATTGTATTTACATTTACATTTATATTTATATATCAGCAAATACTGTGCTTGTCTTAGGTTGTCAGTAATTTATGAATGTCTTAGCCGTATTCAAATTTACTTCTCTGAGTAGGTTCTGTCTTAGGTTGACAATCATAATTAATGAACTTTTCTACTTTTAACTACAAGGCTGCTTTAATTTCTGGTTATATATATAAATATACTTTTATATATACATATGACAAAGACTGTGGCTGTCTTATGTTGTCATTAATTTATGATTGGCTTAATTTCATTAAAACTCCTCCTTCAAGTGACTAGGTTCTCTCTTAGGTTGGCAAACATCATGAAAGATCTTACCCATCTTGGAATATGATGCTGCCTTAATTTCTTGGTCTTTTACATATAGTTATAGTTGTTTTATAGTTATAGCTAGAGTTACAGTGATAGTGACAGTTATAGTTATGTTCACATGCACATGCACATGCATGTGTGTATATGTGTATGTCTATTTGTATGTATATATTTATATGTATGTATATATATATGAGAAAAAACTGTGCCTGCCTTCGGTTGTCATTAAATTTTGAGTTGCTTAGTTTCATTAAACCTACTCCTTCCAACAACTCAGTTCTGCCTTAGGTTGGCAAACATAATGAATGATATTACCCAACTTCGAATGTCATGCTACCTCAATTTCTTGTTTTTTCTATATATTAACATTAATATCTATATCTAAGTTAATTTTATTCATATTCATATTTACATTTGCATTTATAATTATTTGTGTTTGTATTTGTATTTATGTACATGAACATGCCCATGCACATCTATGTGTATATATTTGTATATGTATGTGTTTATATGTATATGTAAATGTGTAAGTGTATGTGTATATGAATGAATATTTGTATGTGTGTATGTATAAATGTGTGTATATGTATATGTATATTTGAGCAAAAACTGTGCCTGTCTTACGTTGTCAGTAACTTATGAATGGCTTATCCGTATTCAAAGCTCCTCCTCTAAGCGAGTAGATTCTGTCTTAGGTTGACAAACAAAATTAATGACCCAATCTGCCTTTGACTACTATGCTGCTATCATTTCTGGGTTTTATATATATACTTATAGATATACATTTATATATATATATGAGCATAGACTGTGGTTGTCTGAGATTGTCATTAGTTTATGAATGTCTTACATGTCATCAAACCTACTCCTCCAAGTGAATAAGTTCTGTCATAGTTTGACAAACATAATTAATGAACTTACCAGTCTTAGACTACCAGACTGCTTTTATTTCTGTCACATATATATAAAGACTGTGCCTGTCTTAGGTTGTCAGTAACTCAAGAATGACTTACCCTTCATCAATCCTACTCCTCCAAGCAAATAGATTTTGTGTAAGGTTGACAAACAAAATTAATGAAATTAAACTTCTTTGACTACAAGCCTGCTTTAATTTCTCTTTCATACATATATACATGTATGCACATATATGTATATATATGAGCAAAGATATGCCTTCCTTAAGTTATTATTAACTTATGAATAGCTTGCCTTCGTTAAACCTACTCCTTCAAGTGACTAGGTTCTGTCTTAGGCTGACAAACAGAATGAATGATCTTACCCATCTTCGATATTATGCTGCCTTAATTTCTTGGTCTTTTATAAAGATTTATATTTATAATTATAAGTATATTTATAGTTATATATGAGCAAAGACTGTGCCTGTATTATGTTGTCAGTAGCTTGCGAATGGCTTACATGTATTCAAAGCTACTCCTATAAGTGAGTAGGTGCTGTCTTAGATTGACAAATGTAATTGATGAACTTACCAGTCTTTGACTACCAGGTTGCTTTTCTTCCTGGGATATATATATATATATATATATATATATATATATATGCAAAGGTTGTGCTTGTCCTAGGTTGTCAGTAACTCAAGAATATCTTACCCTTCATCAAACCGACTGCTCCAAGCAAATAGATTATGTGTACGGTTGACAAACAAAATTAATGAACTTAAACATCTTTCACTACAAGCCTGCTTTAATTTCGGTCTTATACATATATATATGCACATTTATGTATACATATATTTGAGCAAAGATGTGCCTTCCTTATTTTGTCATTAACTTATGAATGGCTTGCCTTCATTAAACCTACTCCTTCAAGCGACTAGGTTCTGTCTTAGGTTGACAAACAGAATGAATGATCTTACCCATCTTTGAATATCATGCTGCCCTAATTTCATGGTCTTTTATATATACTTATAATTATAACTATAACTATAATTATATCTAGATTTATATTTATATTTACATGCACATGCATGTGTGTGTACATGTATATGTTTATGTATAAATTTTATGTATATGTGTAAGTGTATGTGTATATGAATGGGTATGTGCATGTGTATGTGCTTGTGTAAATGTATATTTATATTTATATATGAGCAAAGACTGCCTGTCTTAGGTTGTCAGTAACTTACGAAAGGCTTACCTCTCTTCAACCCTACTCGTCTAAGGGAGTAGGTTCTATCTTAAGTTGACAAACATAATTAATGAACTTATCTGCCTTTGACTACTATGCTGGTTTAATTTCTGGTTTTATATATATACATAAATATACATTTAAATGTGTATGTTTCAGGAAAGTGTGTGGCTACCTGTGGTTGCCATTAATTTTTGAATGCCTTACACATCATCAAATGTACTCCTCCATGCAAATAAGTTCTGTCTTAGATTAACAAACATAATTAATGAACTAACCAAATTTTGTCTTCCAGTCTGATTTTAGGTCTGCTCTCTCTCTCTCTATACACACACACACACACACACACAAATACTGTGCCTGTCCTAGGTTGTCAATAATTCATGAATGTCTTATCCATCATCAAAACTACTACTCCAAGCGAATAGGTGTGTTGTAAGATTGACAAACAAAATTAATGAACTTCACCGTCTTTGACTACCAGCCGGCTTTAATTTCTGAGTTATACATATATATAAATATATACACATATATATGTGTAAATATATATGAGCAAAAACTGTGCCTGCTTTAGTTTTTCATTAACGTATGAATGGCTTACCTTCATGAAATCTACTCCTTCAATCATTGTTTCAGTTTTACATTGACATAAATAGTGAATGATCTTACTCATCTTTGATTATTATCCTGCCTTAATTTCTTGGTCTTTTATATATATATGTATATTTATTTGTATATGTATATGTGTGTATACCTATACATATACATGTATTTATTTATATGTACAATCACATGTGTATGTTTATGTGTTTATGTCTATATATGTGTATATGGTGTGTGTATATGTATATTTTCTGAATGTATATGTGTACATTTGTGTGTGTTTGTGTGTGTGAATGTATATACATGTGTATATGTGAGCTTCTATTTCTATTTTATTTGTATTTACATTTATATTTATATTTATATATGAGCAAACACTGTGCCTGTCTTAGGTTGGCAGTAACTTATGAATGTCTTAGCCGTATTCAAATTTACTCCTCTAAGTGAGTAGGTTCTTTCTTAGGTTGACAATCATAATTAATGAACTTTTCTACCTTTGGCTACCAAGTTGCTTTAATTTCTGGTTATATATATATATATATATATATACATTTATATATACATATGAGCAAAGACTGTGCCTGTCTGAAGTTGTCATTAATTTATGAATGTCTTACACATCATCAAACCTACTCCTCCAAGTGAAAAAGTTCTGCCTTTGCTTGACAAACATAATTAATGAACTTACTAGTCTTTGGCTAAAAGGCTACTTTTATTTATGGCATATATATATATATATATCAAGACTGTGCTTGTCTTAGGTTGTCAGTAACTCATGAATGTCTTACCCATCATCAAACCTACTCCTCCAATCGAATAGTTTCTGTGCCATGTTGACAAACAAAATTAATGAACTGAACCGACATTGACTACAAGCCTGCTTTATGTTCTCTGTTATATATATATATATATATATATATATATATATATATATCAGTAAAAACTGTGCCTGCCTTAGGTTAAAAGCTGTGCCTGCCTTAGGTTGTCATTAACTTATGAATGCCTTAATTTCATTAAAACTCCTCCTTCAAGCAACTAGGTTCTCTCTTAGGTTGGCAAACATCATGAATGATCTTACCCGTTTTCGAATATGATGCTGCCTTAATTTCTTGGTTTTTTATATATAGTTATAGTTGTTTTAAAGTTATAGACATATTTAAAGTTATAGTTATAGTTACAGTAATAGTTATAGTTATATTCACATGGACATGCACATGCATGTGTGTATATGTGTATGTCTATTTGTATGTATATATTTATATGTGTATGTGAATATGTATAAGAATGTGCATGTGGATGTGGATGTGTATCTGTGTGTATATGTATATCATAATTATATTTATACTTATATCTATAGCTACATCTATATCTATATTTATATTTATATATGAGCAAAGGCTGTGCCTATTTAGGTTGTCAGTAACTTACAAATGGCTTACCCATATTGAAACCTACTCCTCTAAGAGAGTAGGTTCTGTCTTAGGTTGACAAACATAATTAATGAACTTATCTGCCTTCGACTACTAGGCTGCTTTAATTTCTGGGTTTTATATATATACTTATAAATATACATTTATGTATCTATATATGAGCAAAGACTGTGGCTGTGTGAGATTGTCATTAATTTATGAATGTCTTACATGTCATCAAACCTACTCCTCTAAGTGAGTAATTTCTGTCGTAGTTTGAAAACATAATTAATGAAATTACCAGTCTTTGACTACCAGACTGCTTTCTTTTCTGGCATATATTTGTGTGTGTATAAATATATATATATACATATATATATTCACAAAGACTGTGCCTGTGTTTGTTTGTCAGTAACTCATGAATGTCTTACCTATCATCAAACCTACTCCTCCAAGCGAATGGATTCTGTCTTAGATTGACAGACGTAATTAATGAACTTGACATTCTTTGGCTACCAGGCTGCTCTTATTCCTGGGATATATACATGCATATATATACACATATGTATACATATATATATGAGCAAAGATTGTTCCTGTCTTAGTTTGTCAGTAACTCAAGAATGTCTTATGCATCCTGAAACCTACTCCTCCATGCAAATAGATTTTGTGTAAAGTTGACAAACAAAACTAATGAACTTAACCATCTTTGACAACCAGCCTGCTTTAATTTCTATGTTATACATGTATATACATATATATGTATATATATGAGCAAAGATGTGCTTTCCTTAGGTTGTCATTAACTTATGAATGGCTTGCATTCTTAAAACCTACTCCGTCAAGCGACTAGGTTCTGTCTAAGGTTGACAAACATAATGAATGATCTTACCCATCTTCGAATATCATGCTGCCTTAATATCTTGGTCTTTTGTATATATTTATAATGATAACTAATTATAATTATAAGCATATTTATATTTATATGTACGTGCGCATGCATGTGTATGTGTATGTGTGTGTACGTGTTTATATTTATGTGTATATTTGTATGTGTATATGTATACGCATGTGTATTTGTATATGCATGTGTATGTGTACATGTATATTTATATTTATATTTATATATGAGCAAAGTCTGTGCCTGTCTTACAGTGACTTAAGAATGGCTTACCTGAATTCAAACCTACTCTTCTAAGCGAGTAGGTTGCATCTTAGTTTGACAACCATAATCAATGAACTTATCTACCTTTGACTACTAGGCTGCTTTAATTTCTGGGTTTTATATATATACATAAATATACATTTGTATGTATATATATATCAACAAAAACTGTGGTTACCTGAGGTTGTCATTAATTGTTGAATGTTTTACACATCATCAAACCTACTCCTCCACATGAATAAGTTCTGTCTTAGATTGACAAACATTATTAATGAACTAACCAAGTTTTTTCAACCAGGCTGCTTTTATTTCTGGTATTATACATACACACACACACACACACACACACACACACACACACAAAGACTGTGCCTGTCTTAGATTGTCAGTAATTCATGAATGTCTTACCCATCATCAAACCTACTACTCCAAGCAAATAGGTTCTGTGTAAGGTTGACAAACAAAATTAATGAACTTCACCATCTTTGACAACCAGCCGGCTTTAATTTCTGTGTTATACATATATATATAAATATATACACATTTATGTGTATATATATATGAGCAAAAACTGTGCCCACTTTCGTTTGTCATTAACGTACGGAATGGCTTACCTTCATGAACTCTACTCCTTCAATCGACTAGGTTGTCTTACATTGACAAAAATAGTGAATGATCTTACTTATCTTTGATTATTATCCTGCCTTAATTTCTTGGTCTTTTATATATATGTATACTTATTTGTATATGTGTGTATTTATTACACGTGTAATTATTTATATGTACAATCACATGTGTATGTGTATGTCTATATGTATGTGTATGTGTATGTGAATTTATATGGTAATGTATATCTGTGTTTCTATTTCTATTTTATTTGTATTTACATTTACATTTATATTTATATACGAGCAAAGACTGTGCCTGCCTTGCATGTGTATATATGTGGGCATGTATATGTTTGTGTATATTTGTATATGTATATGTGTAAGTTTATGTGTATGTGTATGTATGTGTGTATATGTATATGCAGGTGTATATTTATATTTATATTATATTTATATTTATATCCACATCCACATGCAAATGCACATGCATATGTATTTGAATATATGTGCATATGTATGTGTTTGTATATTTATATGTGTGTATGTGTGAGTGTATGTATATATATGTGCAGAAGTATATGTATATTTATATTTTTATTTTTATATGAGCAAAATCTGTGCCTGTCTTAGCTTCTTATTAACTTATGAATGCCTTATGTTCATTAAATGTGCTCCTTCAATCGACCAGACTCAGCCTTAGGTTGACAAACATAATGAATGATCTTACCCATCTTTGAATATCATGCTGCTTTAATTTCTTGGTCTTTTATATGTATATGTGTATATGTATGTGTGTGTATATGAACATGTATATGCATATTTAGATTTATATACATGCACATGTATGTGTCTACATGTCTATATCTATGTCTATGTGTATATGCATATGAATGTGTATGTGTTTGTATGTGTATGTGTATATGCATATGTTTGTATGTGTACATGTATATTTTTATTTGTATATGGACAAAGACTGTGCCTGTCTTAGCTTTTCAGCAACTTGTGAATGTCTTACCCATATTCAAACCTACTCTTCTAAGCGAGTAGGTTCTGTCTTAGGTTGACAAACCTAATTAATAAAGTTATCTGCCTTGGAATAATAGGCTTCTTTAATTTCTGGGTTATATATGTATATATATTTATGTTTATATATATGAGCAAAGACTGTGGCTGTCTGAGGTTGTCATTAATTTATGAATGTCTTACAAGTTCTGTCATAGATTGAAAAAAATAATTAATGAAATTACCAGTCTCTGACTGCCAGGTTGCTTTTATTTCTGGCATATATATATATATATATATATATATATATATACTGTGCTTTTATTTCTGGCATATATATATATATATATATATATACTGTGCTCTCATTAGCTTGTCAGTAACTCATGAATATCTTATCCATCATCAAACCTACTCCTCCAAGCAAATACGTTCTCTGTAACATTCACAAACAAAAACAATTAACTTAACTGTCTTTGACTAACGGCCTGCTTTAATTTCTGTGTTATACATATATGTGCATATATACATATATATGTATTTATATCAGCAAACACTGTGTCTGTCTTAGACTGTCGTTAACATATGAATGGCTTACTTTCATTAAATCTGCTCCTTCAATCAACTACGCTCAGTCCTACGTTGACAAAAATAGTGAATGATCTTATCTGTCTTCGAATGTCATGCTGCCTTAATTTCTTAGGATTTTATATATGTGTATATGTATATGCATATGCATGTTTACATGTACATGAAAATGCACATGAGCATGTATGTTCATATATGTCTATATGTTTGTGTATATGTGTATTTTTATGAATGTGTATGTTTATGTGTGTATGTGTATGTGTTTGTGTTTGTGTATGTCTATGTCTATGTATACATGAGATAAGACTGAGCCTGTCTTAGATTGTCAGAAACTTATGAATGCCTTAACTATATTCAAACCTACTCCTTCAAGCCAGTAGGTTCTGTCTTAGGTTGAGAAAAATAATTAATGAACTTATCTGTCTTTGACTACTAGGCTGCTTTAATTTCTGGGTTATATAAATATATACATATATATACATGTATACATTTATATGCATATATATAAGCAAAGACTGTGGCTGTCTGAGGTTGTCATTAATTTATGAATGTATTATACATCATCAAACCTACTCCTCCAAGTGAATATGTTTTTTCTTAGTTTGACAAACGTAATTAATGAACTTACCAGTCTAGGACTACCAGGCTGCTTTTATTTCTGGGATATATATACATATATATGTATGTGTGTGTGTGTGTGTGTATGATCAAAGTCTGTGCCTGTCTTAGGTTGTCAGTAACTCATGAATGTCTTACCCATTATCAAAACTCCTTCTCCAAGTAAATAGGTTCTGTGTAAGTTTGACAAACAAAATTAATGAACTTAACCGTCTTTGACTACTTTAAGTTCTGTGTTATACACACACATATATATACATATATATGTGTGTATATATATGAGGTAAGACTGTGCCTGCCTTAGGTTGTCATTAACTTATGAATGGCTTACTTTCATTAAACCAAGTCATTCAAGTAATGAGGTTCTGTCTTAAGTTGACAAACATAATGAATGATCTTACCCATCGTTGATTATAATCCTGCCTTAATTTCTAGGTCTTTTTTATATATTTATATATATTTGTACTTGTATTTATATTTTATTTATATTTGTATATATGCACATACACATGCCCATGTACATGAATGTGTGTATATGTATATGTTTGTGTATATATGTATGTGTATATGTGCATGTGTGTATGTGTATGTATATCAATCTTTTTGTTTATATATGATCAAAGACTGTGCCTGTCTTAGTTTGTAAGCAAGTTATGAATGTATTACCCAAATTCAAACCTACTCCTCTAAGCAAGTAGGTTTTGTCTTAGGTTGACAAACATAATTAATGAACTTATCTGCCTTTGAATACTAGGATGCTTTAATTTCTGGGTTTTATATATTTGTGTATATACATATACATTTATATCTACATATATGAGCAAAGATTGTGGCTGCCTGAGCTTGTCATTAATTTATGAATGTCTTACATGTCATCAAACCTACTCCTCCAAGTGAATAAGCTCTGTCATAGATTGACAAAAATAATTAGTGAACTTACCAGTCTTTGACTAGCAGGCTGATTTTATTTCTGGCAGATATATATATATATATATATATATATATATATATATAAAGACTGTAACTGCATTAGCTCCTCAATAACTCATGAATGTCTTACCCATCATCTAACCTACTCCTTCAAGCGAATAGGTTCTATGTAAGGTTGACAAATAAAACTAATGAACTTAACTATCTGTTTAATGTTGACAAACAAAATTAATGAACTTAACAGTCTTTGACTACCAGCTTGCTTTAAGTTCTGTGTTACACATTTATATATGTATACATATGAGCAAAAATTGTGCCTGACTTATGTTGTCATTAATTTATGAATGACTTAGCTTCATTTAACCTAGTCCTTCAAGCGACTAGGTTCTGTCGTAGGTTGGCAAACATAATGAATGATCTTAGCCATCTTCGAATACATGATGCCTTAACTTATTGGTCTTTTATATATATTTACATTTAAATTTATATTTATGTTTATATTCACATTTATAGTCATATTGATACTTATACTAATACTTATATTTATATTTATGTTATTTATATTCACATGCACATAAAAATGCACATGCATGTGTACATATGTATATGTATATATTTATGTGTATGAATATGTATATGAATGTGGATGTGGATATGTATATGTATGTGTATAATTACATTTATACTTATATCTATATCTACATCTTTATCTATATCTATCTATATCTATATTTATATTTATATATGAACAAAGACTGTGCCTGTCATAGGTTGTCAGAAACTTATGAATTACTTACCCATATTCAAACCTACTCTTTCTGTGAGTAGGTTCTGTGTTACATTGACAAACATAATTAATGACTTATATGCCTTTGACAACTAGGCAGCTTTAGTTTCTGGGTTTTATATATACAGTTAAATATACATTTATGTATATATATGAGCAAACACTGTGGATTTCTGAGATTTTTATTAAATTATGAGTGTCTTACACGTCATCAAACCTACTCCTCCAGGTAAATAAGTTCTGTCTTAGTTTGACAAACATAATTAATGAGCTTGGACTAACAGGCTTCCTTTATTTCTGGGATGTGATTTTATGTATATATATATATATATACACAAAGACTGTGCCTGTCTTAGTTTGTCAGTAACTCATGAATGTCTTACTTATCATCAAACCTAATCCTCCAAACAAATAGCTTCTTTCTTAGATTGACAAACATAATTAACGAACTTATCTGCCTTTGACTAAAAGGCTGCTTTAATTTCTGGGTTCTATATATAGTTAAATATACATTTATATGTATATATCTCAGGAAAGACTGTGCCTGTTTAGGCTGTCAGTAACTCATGAATGTCTTACCCATCATCCAACCTACTCCTCCAAGCAAATAGTTTCTGTGTAAGTTTGACGAACAAAATTAATGAACCTAACTGTCTTTGACTACCAGCCTAGTTTAAGTTCTGTGTTATACATATATATAAATATATACATATATATATGAGCAAAAACTGTGCCTCCATTAGGTTGTCATTAACTTATGAATGGCTTAACTTCATTAATTCTAATCTTTCAATGGACTAAGTTAAGTCTTAAGTTGACAAATATAATGAATGATCTTACCCGTCTTCGAATATCATGCTGCCTTAAATTTTTGGTCTTTTATATACATTTATATTTATATTCCTATTCATATGCACATGCATGTGCATATATATGTATATGCTTGAGTATATATTATATGTGTGTATGTATATGAATGGTGTGTGTTTGTGTGTATGTTATGTATGTGTATAATTATATATATCTATATATCTATATCTATATGCATATTTATATAGGAGCAAAGACTGTGTCTGTCTTAGGTTGTCAGTATCTTATGAATGGTTTACCCATATACAAACCTACTCCTCTTAGCGAGTAGTTTCTGTCTTAAGTTGACAAACATAATTAATGAACTTATATGTCTTTGACTACTGAGCTGCTTTAATTTCTGGGATGTATGTATATAAAAAGACTGTGGCTGTCTGAGATTGTGATTAATTTATTAATGTCTTATACATCATCAAACCTATCCTCCAAGTGAATAAGTTCTGTGTTAGATTGAGAAGAATAATTAATGAACTTACCAGTCTTGGACTAAGAGGCTGCTTTTATTTCTGGCATATAAATATATATGCATATATATGCATATAAATATATGTGTGTATGCATATAAATGTGTGCATATATGCATATAAATATATGCATGTGTGCATGCATATATATATATGCAAAGACTGTGCCTGTCTCAGGTAGTCAGTAACTCATTAATGTTCTTACCTGTCATCAAACCTACTCCTCCAAGCGATTAGATTCTGTGTAAGGTTGACAAGCAAAATTAATGAACTTAACTGTCTTTGACTACCAACGTGCTTTAATTTCTGTGTTATACAAATATATACATATATACACATATATATGTATATGTATGAGAAAAAGCTGTGCCTGCCTTGGATTGTCATTAACTTATGAATGGCTTAACTTCATTAAATCTACTCCTTCAATCGACTTGGTTCATTCTTAGGATGACAAACATAATGAATGATTTTACCCATCTTCGATATCCATGCAGATTTAATTTCTTGTTCTTTTATATGTGTATTTGTATATGTATGTGTATATGTATATGAGCATGTATATGCATATTTACATTTATATGTACAAGTACACGCACATCCACAAGTATGTGTATATATTTCTATATGTGTATGTGTATATGCATATGAGTGTGTGTACATTTATATTTACATTAATATATGAACAAAGACTGAGCCTTTCTTAGTTTTTCAGCAACTTATGAATGTGTTACCCATATTCAAATCTGCTCCTCTAAGCGAGTAGGTTCTGTCTTAGGTTAACAAACATAATTAATGAAATTATCTGCCTTTGACTACTAGGCTGCTTTAATTTCTGGGTTGTATATATACATATACATTTATATGTATATATATGAGGAAAGACTATGGCTGTCTAAGGTTGTCATTAATTTATGAATGTCTTACACGTCATCAAACCTACACCTCCAAGTGAATAAGTACTGTCTTAGACTGATAAACATAATTAATGAACTTAACAGTCTTTGACTACCAGGCTGCTTTTCTTTCTGGCATATATATATATATATATATATATATATATATATATATATACTGTGCCTGCCTTAGGTTGTCTGTAACTCATGAATATCTTACCCATCATCAAACTGACTCTTTCAAGTGACTAGGTTCTGTGTAAATTTGACAAACAAAATTAATGAACTTAACCGTCTTTGACTATGAGCCTGCTTTAATATCTGTGTTATACATATACATAAATATATGCACATATATATACATATCTGAGTAGAAACTGTGCCTGCCTTAGGTTGTCATTAACTTATGAATGGCTTACCATCATTAAATCTACTCATTCAATTGACTAGGTTCAGTCTTAGGTTGGCAAACATAATGAATGATCTTACCCGTCGTCGAATATCATGTTTCTTTCATTTCTTGGACATTTAAATATATGTATTTGTATATGTAAGTGTATATGTATAATTATATTTATATGTACATGTACATGCACATGTATGTGTTTATATGTCCATATGTGTATAGTTATGGGTATAGGTATATGCATATGAATGTGTGTGTATGTATATATGTATATGTATATTTAGTATGAGCAAAGACTGTGCCTGTCTTAGATTGTAAGCAACTTATGAATGTCTTACCCATATTCGAAACTACACCTCTAAGCGAGTAGGTTCTGTTTTAGGTTGACAAACATAATTAATGAACTTATCTGCCTTTGACTACTAGGCTGCTTTTATTTTTGGGCTTTACACATACACACATATATATGAATATACATTTATATGTATATATATGAGCAAAGACTATGTCTGTGTGAGATTGTCATTAACTTATGCATGTCTTACACGTAATCAAACCTACACCTCAAAGTGAATAAGTTCTGTCTTAGATTGAGAAACATAATTATTGAACTTACCAATTTTGGACTACCAGGCTGCTTTTATTTCTGGTATATATATATATATGACTGTGACTGTCTTAGGTTGTCAGTAACTCATGAATGTCTTACCTATCATCAAACCTACCCCTCCAAGCAAAGAGGTTCTATCTTAGATTGACAAACATAATTAATGAACTTACCAATTTTTGTCAACCAGGCTGCTTTTATTTCTGGGATATATATATATATATATATGTATATATACATATATATATAGACTGTGCCTGCCTTAGGTTGTCAGTAACTCATGAATGTCTTACCCATCATCAATCCTACTCCTCCAAGCGAATAGTTTCTGTGTAAGTTTGACAAACAAAATTAATGAACTTAACTGTCTTTGACTACCAGTCTGCTTTAATTTCTGTGTTATACATATATATACATACATACAAATATGTATATATATGTGAGCAAAAACTGTGCCTTCCTTAGGTTGTCATCAACTTATGAATGGCTTACCTTCATTAAATCTACCCTTTCAATGGAATAGTTTCAGTCTTAAGTTGACAAATATAATGAATTATCTTACCCATCTTCGAATATCATGCTGCCTTAATTTTTTGGCATTATATATATATGTATATGCATACCTATATGTGTATGCATATTTATATTTATATTTACATGTACATGCACATGTATGTGTATATATGTCTATATGTATATGTATATGAATGTGTATGTGTATGTTTGTGTGTGTATGTGTGTTTTGTCTTTGTTTTTGTATGTGTATGTATATGTATATGTGTATATGAGCAAAGACTGAGCCTGTCTTACTTTGTCAGAAACTTATGAATGTCTTACCCATATTCAAACCTACTCCTCTAAGCCAGTAGGTTCTGTCTTAGGTTGACAAACATAATTAATGAACTTATCTGCATTTGCATTCTAGGCGGCTTTAATTTCTGGGTTTTATGTATATATAACACATTTATATGTATATATATGAGCAAAGAATGTGACTGTCTGAGTTTGTCATTAATTTATGAATGTCATCAAACCTACTCCTCCAAGTGAATAAGTTCTGTCTAGATTGACAAACATAATTAATGAACTTACCAGTCTTTGACTACCAGGCTGCTTTTATATGTGTATATATGCGTGTGTGTGTATAATATATACATACACAAAGACTGTGCCTGTCGTAGGTTATCAGTAACTCAGGAATGTCTTCCCCATCATCAAACCAACTATCCAAACAAATATGTTATGTGTAAGGTGGACAAACAAAATTAATGAACTTAATCGTCTTTGACTACCAGTCTGCTTTAAGTTCTGTGTTCTACATATATATAAATAGATACACACATATACATATATATATGTATGAACCTAGACTTTGCCTCCCTTAGATTGTCATTAACTTATGAATGGCTTACCTTCATTAAACCTACTCCTTCAAGCAACTAGGACCTGTCTGAGCTTGACAAACATAATGAATGATCTTACCCGTCTTTGAATATCATGCTGCTTTAATTTTTGGTATTTTATATATATTTATATATATATATTTATGTTTATATTTATACTCATATTTACATTTACATTTGCATTTATTTGTATTTGTATTTATATACATGTACATGTACATCTATGTGTGTATATGTATATGTGTGTGTGAGTGTATGTGTATGAATGTATATGTGTACATGAATGTGTATGGTGTGTGTACATATATGTGTATATATGTATGTGTGTATCTGTATGTGTATATGTATATTTATATTTGAGCAAACACTGTGCCTGTCTTAGATTGTCAGTAATTTATGAATGACTTACCTGTATTCAAACCTACTCCTCTAAGCGAGTAGGTCCTGTCTTAGGTTGACAAACATAATTAATGAACTTATCTGTCTTGGACTTCTAGGCTGCTTTAATTTCTGGATTTTATATATATATTTATATATATATACATTTATGTGTATATATATGAGGTAAATCTGTGGTGGTCTGAGATTGTCATAAATTTATGAATGTCTTGCAGGTCACCAAACCTACTCCTCCAAGTGAATAAGTCCTGTCTTAGATTGACAAATATAATTAAGGAACATACCAGTCTTGGACTAACAGTCTGCTTTTATTTCTGGCATATATATATATATATATATATATGCAAAAACTTGGCCTGTCTTAGGTTGTCAGTAACTCATGAATGTTCTTACCTGTCATCAAATTTATTACTCCAAGCAATTAGTTTCTGTGTAAGGTTGACAAACAAAATTAATGAACTTAACCATCTTTGACTATCAGCATGCTTTCATTTCTGTGTTATACATATATATATAAATATATACACATATATGTATATATATGAGCAAAAACTGTGCCTGCCTTATGTTGTCATAACCTTATTTTCATTAAATCTACTCCTTCAATCGACTAGGTTCAATCTTCCGTTGACAAAAATAGTGAATGATCTTACCAATCTTTGATTATCATCCTGCCTCAATTTCTGGGTTTTTTATATAAATGTATGTGTGCATGTATACATTTATGTATATGCATATTTATATCTGCATTAACATGTATGTGTTTATATTAGTATGCTTATGTGTATATGTATATGTATACATGTGTTGTGTATGTGTATAGGTATAGTATATGAATGTGTATGTGTATATGAATATGTGTTTGTGCATGTGCATGTATATGTATAAGTATATTTTATTTATATTTATATTTATATATTATTTGAGTAAAGGTTTTGCCTGTCTTTGTCAGCAAGTTATGAATGTCTTACCTCTATTCAAACCTCCTCCTCTAAGCGAGTAGGTTCTGTCTTAGGTTGACAAATATAATGCTGCTATAATTTCTGGGATATATATCATCAAAACTACTCCTCCAAGCGAATAAGATCTGTGTAAGATTGACAAACAAAACCGATGAACTTAACTATCTTTTACTACCAGCCTGCTCTCAGTTCTGTGTTATACATATATAAAAATATATACATACATATATGTGTATATATATGAGCAAAGGCTGTGCCTTCCTTAGGTTCCCATTATCTTATGAATGGCTTACCTTCATTAAATCTTCTCTTTCAAGCGACTAGGTTCCGTCTTAGGTTGACAAGTATAATGAATGATCTTACCCGTATTCAAATATCATGCTGCGTTAATTTCTTGGTCTTTTATATATATTTATATTTATTTGCACATGCACATGTATGTGTATATATGTGTATATGTATGTGTTTAGGTATATATTTATTTGTGTATGTGTGTATGTATATGTATCTGAATGTGTATGTGTATGTGTATGTGTATATTTATATTCATAATTTAATTATACATATATTTATATTTAAATGCATATGCACACGTGCATGCACATGCATGTGTATGTGTATATTTGTGTATATGTATGTGTTTATGTATATCTTTTATGTGTATGTGTACATGTATATGAACTTGTACTTGTAGGTGTAGATGTAGATATAGATTTATATTTATATTTATATATGAGCAAGGCCTGTGGCTGTCTTAGGTTGTCAGTAACTTATGAATGTCTTACCCATATTTAAACCACTACTCTAAGTGAGTAGTTTCTGTATTAGGTGGACAAACATATTAATAAACTTATCTGCCTTTCACTACTAGGTTGCTTTAATTTCTGGGTTTTATATATATATATATATGTGTGTGTGTGTGTGTGTATGTGTGAGCAAAGACTGTGCTGTCTGAGGTTGTCATTAATTTATGAATGTGTTGCAGGTCATCAAACCTACAACTCCAAGTGAGTAAGTTCTGTCTTAGATAGACAAGCATAATTAATGAATTTACCAGTCATTGACTACCAGACTGCTTTTATTTCAGGTGTGTGTGTGTATATATATATATGAGCAAAGGCTGTGCTTGTCTTAGATTGTCAGTAAATAATGAATGTCTTACCATCAAACAACCTACTCCTCCTAGCGAACAGATTCTGTGCAATATTGACAAGAAAAATTAATGAAGTTTACCATCATTGAACACCAGCCTGATTTAAGTTCTGTGTTATACGTATATAAAATGTATACATATACACATATATGAGCAAAAACTCTGCCTGCCTTAGTTTGTCATTAACTTGAGAATGTTTACCTTCATTAAGCCTACTCCTTCAAGCGACTAGTTTCTGTCTTAGGTTGACAAACATAATGAATGATCTTACCCCTTTTCGAATATCATGCTACCTTCATTTCTTGGTCTTTTCTATATATTTATATTTACATTTACTTTTATATTTATATGCACGTGCACATGCACATGCATGCGTATATGTGTGTATATGTATATATTTGTGCATTTATTTATATGTATGCTTATGTGCATATGTATATGAATGGATGTGGATGTGTCCTTGTGTCTGAACATGTGTATGTATGTATATTTTTAATCATATCTATATCTATAGTTATATTTATATTTATATATGAGCAAAGACTGTCCTTGTCTTATGTTGTCAGTAACTTACAAATGGCTTTCCTGTATTCAAACCTACTCCTCTAAGCGAGTAAGTTATGTTGTTGATTGACAAACATAATAAATGATCTTACCCGTCTTCGAATATCATGCTTCCTTAATTTCTTGCTATTTTATGTATATTTAGATTTAGATTTATTTGTATTTGCATTTGTATTTATTTTTATATTTATTTGTATTTATATTTATGTACATGTACATGTACATCTATGTCTATATATGTGTACATGTTCATGTTTCTGTATATATGCATATGTGCATGTGAGTGTGTGTATATGAATGTGTATGTGTTTGTGTATGTGTGTATGTGTATATATATGTATAAGTATATCTATATTTGAGCTGACTGTTCCTGACTTAGGTTGTCAATAACTTATGAATGGCTTATCCGTAGTCAAACCTACTTCTACAAGTGAATAAGTCTGTCTTAGATTGACAAGCATAATTAATTAACTTAACTGCCTTTGACTAATAGGCTGCTTTAATTTCTGGGTTTCATATATATATATATACATTTACATGTAAATATGTCAGCAAAGAGTGGCTGTCTGAGGCTGTCATTAATTTATGAATGCCATACACATCATCAAACCTACACCTCCAAGTGAATAAGTTCTGTATTAGATTGACAAACATAATTAATGAATTTATCAGTTTGACTACCAAGCTGCTTTTATTTCTGGCATATATATGTGTGTGTGTGTGTGTGTGTGTGTGTGTGTGTGCAAAGGCTGTACCTGCATTAGCTTCTCAGTAACTCATGAATGTCTTACCCATCATTAAACTTACTCCTCCAAACGAATAGGTTTGGTGTAAGATTGACAAACAAAATTAATGAACTTAAACGTTATTGACTACCAGCCTGCTTTAATTTCTGTGTTATACACATATCTAAATGTATACATGTAAATATGTACATATATGAGCAAAAACTGCCTGCCTTAGGTTGTCATCAAATTATGAATGGTTTACCTTCATTAAATCTACTCTTTCAATAGACCAGGTTCACTCTTAAGGTGACAAACATAATGAATGATCTTTCCCATTTTCAAAAATATACATGCTTTAATTTCTTGGTCATTTTCATAAATGTATATGCATATGCATATGCATTATTTGTATATATACATGAATATTTATATTTATATGCACATGCACATATATCTATATACGTGTCTATATGTTTAAGTATGTGTGTGTATGTATATGAACATTTGTGTGTATGTGTGCCTGTGTATGTTTTTGTGTTTGTTTATGTGTATGTACATGTGTATGTATATGTATATATGAGCAAAGACTGAGGCTGCCTTAGTTTGTGAGAAACTTATGAATGTCACACCCATACTCAAACCTACTTGTCTAAGCCAGTAGGTTCTGTCTTAGGTTGACAAACATAATTAATGAACTTATCTGCGTGTGACTACTAGGCTGTTTTAATTTCTGGGTTATATATACATATACATTTATATGTGTGTATATATATATGAACAAAGACTGTGGCTGTCTGAGATTGTCATTCATTTTTAAATGTCTTACATGTCATCAAACCTACTCCTCCAAGTGAATAAGTGCTGTCTTAGATTGACAAACATAATTAATGAACTTACCAGGCTTGTACTAACAGGCTGCTTTTCTTTCTGGCATAAATGTATATGTGTGTGTGCATATATATATATACACATATATATATACACACAAAGACCGTGCCTGTCTTACGTTGTCAGTAACTCATGAATGTCTTACCCATCATCAAATGGACTAGTGCAACCCAACAGTTTCTGTGTAAGGTTGACAAACAAAATTAATTAACTTAACCATCTTTGACTACCAGCCTGCTTTAATTTCTGTGTTACACATATATATACATATATACACATACATATATATATATGAGCAAAAACTGTGCCTGCCTTAGGTGGTCATCAAATTATGAATGACTTACCATCATTAAATCTAATCTTTCAATCACCTAGGTTCAGTCTTAAGTTGACAAACATATTGAATGATCACACCCGTCTTCGAATATCTTGCTGCCTTAATTTCTTGGTCTTTTATATATGTGTGTATATTTATATTTATATTTATACTTATATTAATATTTATAGTCAAAGCTATAGTCGTAATTAAATTTACATTTATCTTTACATTGATATTTATATTTATATGCACATGCACATGTGTGTTTATATGTGTGTGTATGTTTATGTATGTGTGTATGTGTATGTATATGTATGTGTATATTTATATATGAACAAAATCTGTGCCTGTCTTATGTTGTCAGTAATTTATGAATGGCTTACCTGTATTCAAACCTACTACTCTAAGTGAGTAGTTTCTGTCTTAGGTTGACAAGCATATTTAATGAACTTATCTGCCGTTGATTACTAGGCTGATTTAATTTCTGGGTTAAATATATATACATTTATATGTATATATATATGAGCAAAGACCGTGGCTGTCTGAGGTTGTCATTAATTTATAGATGTCTCACACGTCATCAAACCTACTCCTCCAAGTGAATAAGTTCTGCCTTAGATTGACACACAGAATAAATGAACTTACCAGTCTTTGACTACCAGGCTGCTTCTATTTCTAGCATGTATATCTATATCTATATATGATATAGATAAGTAGATATATATGTAAGAGCAAAGACTGTGCCTGTCTTAGATTTTCAGTAACTCATGAATGTCTTACCCATCATCAAACCTACTCCTCCAAGCGAATAGGTTCTGTGTAAGTTTGACAAATAAAATTAATGAACTTTAACCATCTTTGACTACCAGCCTGCTTTAATTTCTGTGTTATACATATATATAAATTTATACAAATATATGTATATATGTGAGCAAAAACCGTTCCTGCTGTAGGTTGTCACTAACATATGAATGACTTAACTTCATTAAACCTACTCCATCAAGCAGCTAGGTTCTATCATAAGTTGACAAAAATAATGAATGACCTTACCCATCTTCGAATATCCTGCTGCCGTACTTTCTTGGTCTTTTCTATATATGTATATGTATAAGTATGTGTATATGTATATGAACACATCAATTTATATGTACATGTATGCGCACGTGCACACACATGTATATGTCTATATGTGTGTGTATATGCATATGGATGTGTATGTGTGTATGTATATGTATATTTATATTTGTTTTTATATGTGAGCAACGACTGTGCCTGTCTTAGTTTGTCAGCAACTTATGAATGTCTTACCCAAATTCAAACCTACTCCGCTTAGCGAGTAGGTTCTGTCTTAGTTTAAGAAATATAATTAATGAACTTATCTGCCTTTGACTGCAAGGCTGCTTTGATTTCAGGGTTGTATGAGCAAAGACTGTGGCTGTCTGAGGTTGTCTTTAATTTATGAATGTCTTACACATCATCAAGTCTGCACCTCCAAGTGAATAAGTTCTGTGTTAGATTGACAAACATAATTAATGAACTTACCAGTATTTGACTACCAGGCTGCTTTTACCTCTGATATATATATGTATGTATGTGTGTGTGTATATTTGGCATATATATATATTTATATATATGGAAACACCATGCCTGTCTTAGGTTGTCAGTAACTCAAGAATGTCTTACTTATCACCAAACTTACTCCTCCAAGTGAATAGGTTCTGTGTAAGGTTGGCAAATAAAATTAATGAACTTAAGCATCCTTGACTACCAGCCTGCTTTAATTTCATTACTAAACATGTATATATACATATATACATATATATATGAGCAAAGATGTGCCTTCCTTGTGTTGTCACTAACTTATGAGTGGCTTACCTTCATTAAATCGACTCCTTCAAGCGACCAGGGCCTGTTTAAGGTTGACAAACATAATGAATGACCTTACCCATCTTTGAATATAATGCTGCCTTAATTTCTTGTCTTTTATATGTATTTTTATTTATATTTATATTTATATATAATTAAATTTAGATTTAGATTTAGATTTATTTGTAGATTTATATAATATATTTATATTCATATTCATATGTATATGACAGGTGCATGTTCATGTATCTGTATATATGGGTGCATGTATATATTTCTGTGTATAAGTATAATGTATATATTGTGTTCTTATGTGTGTTGTATGTGATTGTGTATGGGTATGTGTGCATGTGTATTGTGTGTATATGTATATGGGTGTATTATGTATATATCAGGAATGGCTGTACCTATCTTAGGTTGTCAGTAACTTATGAATGTCTCACCCGTATTCAAACGTACTCCTCTACGCGTGGAGGTTCTGTCTTATGTTGACAAACATAATTAATGAACTTACCTGACTTTGACTACTAGGCTGCTTTAATTTGGGGGTTTTATATATATCCACATTTATATGTATATATATGAGCAAAGGCTGTAGGGTGATTGAGATTGTCATTAACTTGTGAATGTCTTACCCATCATCAAACCTACTTCTCCAAGTGAATAAATTTTGTCTTAGATTGACAAACATAATTAATGAACTGACCAGTCTTTGACTATAAGGCTGTTTTTATTTCTGAGGTGTATATATATATATATATATATATATATATATAGATTGTGCCTGTCATAGGTTGCCAGTAACTCATGAATATCTTACCCATCATCAAAGCTACTCCAAGTGAATAAGTTCTGTGTAAGGTTGGCAAACAAAATTAATGAACTTAACTGTCTTTGACTACCAGCCTGCTTTCATTTCTGTGTTATACAAATATATAAAATATAACCATATATATGTATATATATGAGCAAAAACTGTGCCTGCCTTATGTTGTCATTAACTTATGAATGGCTTACCTTCATTAAATGTACTCCTTCAATTGTCTAGGTTTTGTCTTAGGTTGACAAATATAATGAATGATCTAACCTGCCTTCTAATATCATGCTGCCTTAATTTCTTGGTCTTATATATGTGTGTATGTGTATATGTATATGTGTGTATCTGTATATGCACATGAATTTTATATGCAAATTTATATGTATATTTACATGTACTTGCACATGGATGAGTATATATGTCTATTTGTATACATGTATGTGTATATGCATATGAATGTGTATGTATATGTGTGTATGTGTATGTATGTGTATATGTACATATAAACAAAGACTGTGCCTATCTTAGCTTGTCAGCAACTTATGAACGTCTTACCCATATTCAAACCTACTCCTCTAAGCAAGTAGATTCTGTTTTAGGTTGAAAAACATAATTAATGAACTTATCTGACTTTCACTTCTAGGTTGATTTTATTTCTGGCATATATATATACATACATATATATATAAAGACTGTGCCTGTCTTAGGTTATCAGTACTCATGAATGTCTTAACCATCATCAAACCTACTCCTCCAAGCAAATCGGTTCTGTGTAAAGTTAACAAAATAAATGAACTTAACCATCTTTGACTACCATCCTGCTTTTATTTCTGTTATACATATTTAAATATATACATATATGTATATATATATGAGCAAAGACTGTGCCTGCCTTAGGTTGTCATTAACCTATGAATGGCTTACCTTCATTAAATCTACTCCTTCAAGGGACTAGGTTCTGTCTTAGGTTGACAAACATAATGAATGGTCTTACCTGTCTATGAATATCATGCTGCCTTAATTTCTTGGTCTTTTATTTATACATGTATAAGTATATGCACTTGCACATATGCATATGTGTGTATGTATATGTATATGTTTAGGCATATATTTGTATGTGTATGTGTATATGAATGTGTATGTATATAAGTATATTCATATTCATATTTTTATATGAGTAAAGGCTGTGCCAGTCTTAGATTGTCAGTAACTCATGAATGTCTTACCCATCATCAAACCTATTCCTCCAAGCGAATAGGTTCTGTGTAAGTTTAACAAACAAAATTAATGTACTTAACCGTCTTTGACTACCAGCCTGCTTTCAGTTCTGTTATACATATATATAAATATATACATATATGCATATATATATGAACAAAGACTGTACCTGCCTTAGGTTGTCATTAATTTATGAATGTCTTACCTTCTTTAAACCTACTCCTTCAAGAGACTAGTTTCAGTCTTAGGTTGATAAACATAATGAATGATTTTACCCTTCTTCAAATAGCATGCTGCCTTAATTTCTTGGTCTTTTAAATATTTTTATAGTTATAGTTATAGTTATACTCATATTCATATGTACATACAAATGTGTATGCATGTGTATGTGTATGTGTGTATATGTGTATGTTTATATGTTTACACATATATGTATATGTACATGTGAAAGTGTATATGTTTATGAATAGATATGTGTGTGTATGCATAGATGTGTATGCAGATGTATATGTATATGTATATATGAGCAAAAACTGCCTGGCTTAGATTTCAGTAACTTATGAATGGCTTACCTGTATTCAAAGCTCCTCCTCTAAGTGAGTAGTTTCTGTCTTAGGGTACAAACAATATTAATGAACTTATCTCCCTTTAACTACTAGGCTGCTTTAATTTCTGGCTTTTATATATGCATTTATTTATATATATATGAGCAAAGAGTGTGGATGCCTAAGGTTTTCATTAATTTATGAATGTCTTAAACGTCATCAAATCTACTCCTACAAGTGAATAAGTTCTGTCTTAGATTGACAAACATAATTAATGAAATTATCAGTCTTTGAGTACCAGGCTGCTTTTATTTCTGGGATACACACATACATACATACATATATGAGCAAAGATTGTGCCTGTCTTAGGTTGTCAGTAACTCATGAATGTCTTACCCATCATCAAACCTACTCCTCCAAGCGATCAGGTTCTGTGTAAGGTGGACAAACAAGATTAATGAATTTAACCACCTTTGACTACCAGCCTGCTTTAAGTTCTGTGTTATACGTATACAAATATATACATATATGTGTGTATATATTTGAGCAAAGACTGTGCCTTCCTTAGTTGTCGTTAACTTATGAATGGCATACCTTCATTAAACCTACTCCTTCAAGCAACTAAATTCTGTCTTAGGTTGACAAACATAATGAATGATATCAACCGTCTTTGAATATCATGCTACCTTAATTTCTTGGTGTTTTATATATATTTGTATTTATATTTCTATTTATATACATGTACATGCCCATGTGCATGAATGTGTATATATGTGGATATGTATATGTTTGTGTGTATACATATATGTATGTGTGTAAGTGCATATGAAGGTGTATGTATATGTGTATATGTGTGTATATAAGTATGTATGTATTTATATATGAGCAAAGACTGTACCTGTCTTAGTTTGTCAGCAACTTATGAATGTCTTACCCATATTCAAACCTACTGCTCTAAGTGAGCAGGTTCTGTCTTAGGTTGACATAAAAAATTAATGAAATTTTCTGCCTTTGACTACTAAGCTGCTTTAATTTCTGGGTTTTATATATGTGTATATACATATACATTTATATGTATATATATGAGCAAAGACTGTACCTTCCTTAGGTTCTCATTATTTTATGAATGGCTTACCTTCATTAAACCTTCTCTTTCAAGTGACTAGGTTCTGTCTTAGGTTGGGAAACATAATGAATGATCTTACCCATCTTCAAATATCATGCTAACTTAATTTCTTGGTCTTTTATATATATTAATATTAATATTTGTGTTTATATTTGTATTTTTGTACATGTATGTGTAAATATTTGTGTATATATGTATATGTATATATGTGAGTGTATGCGTGTGTGAATGTGTATGTGTATGTATATGTGCATTCGTATTTATATATGAGCAAAGAATGTGCCTTTCTTAGTTTGTCAGCAACTTATGAATGTCTTAACATATTCTAACCTACTCCTCCAAGCGAGTAGGTTCTGTCTAATGTTGACAATCATAATTATGAACTTATCTGCCTTTGAATACTAGGCTGCATTACTTTCTGTGTTTTATATATGTGTATACATTTATATATATATGAGCAAAGACTGTGGCTGCCTGAGTTTGTCATTAATTTATGAATGTCTTACATGTCATCAAACCTACTCCTCTATGTGAATAAGTTCTGTCTTAGATTGACAAACGTAATTAATGAACTTACAAGTCTTTGACTACCATGCTTCTTTTATTTCTGGCATATATATATATATATATATATATATATGAGCAAAGACTGTACCAGCCTTAGCTTGTGAGTAACTCATGAATGTCTTACACATCATCAAACTTACTCCTGCAAGCCAATAGGTTCTGTGTAAGCTTGACAAACAAAATTAATGAACTTAACCATCTTTGTTTATCAGCCTCTTTTAATTTCTGTATTGTACATATATACATATATGTATATATGAGCAAAATCTGTGCCTGCCTTAGATTGTCATTAACTTTTGAATGGCGTACTTTCATTAAACCTACTCCTTTAAGCTACTCAGGTCTGTCTTAGGTTGACAAACATAATGAATGATCTTACCCATCTTCGAATATCATGCTGCCTTAATTTCTTTGTCTTTTATATATATGTATATGCATATGTATGTGTGTATGTGTATGTGTATATTTATATGCACATGCATATGTGTGTATGTGTATGTGCATAGGTTTATGTATATACTTATATGTACATGTGTATATGTACATGAATGTGTATGTATATGTATACTTGTATGTGTATATGCATAATTATATTTATAACTATATTTATATCTGTATCTATATATATTTATATATGAGCAAAGACTGTGGCTGTCTTAGGCTGTCAGTTAATTTATGAATGTCTTACACATCATCAAACCTATTTCTCCAAGTGAATATATCTGTCTGAGATTGACAAACATAATTAATGAACATACCAGTCTTTGACTACCAAGCCTACTCACTTAGTGGAGTAGGTTTGAATACAGATAAGCCATTCATAAGTTACTGACAACCTAAACAGGCACAGTCTTTCCTCATATACAAATATGAGTATAGATTCAGAAATAGATATAATTATACATATACACACATTCATATACACATACACATATAAATATATACATAAAGTATACATATACTCATATGTACATGTGCATGTGCATGTAAATATAAATATATATAAAAGACAAACAAATTAAGGCAGCATGATATTAGAAGACAAGTAAGATCATTCATTATGTTTGTCTACCTAAGACAGAACCTAGTCGCTTAAAGGAATAGGTTTAATGAAGGTAAGACATTCATAAGTTAATGACAATCTAAGACAGCCACAGTCTTTGCTCATATATAAATATAAATATGGATGTAGATATAGATATAGATATAATTATAAGTATAAATATAATTATACTTATACACATACAAATACACATCCACAGGACTTGTTCACTTGGAGAAGTAGGTTTGGTTACCTGTAAGACATTCATAAATTAATGACAACCTCAGGCAGCCACAGTCTTTGCTCATCTATCTATCTATCTATCTATCTATCTATCTATATATCTATATCTATATATCTATATATATAAACAAAAAATTAAAACAGGCTATTAGTAAAAGGCAAATTAATTCATTAATTATGTTTGTCAAACTAAGAATCTACTCGCTTTGAGAAATAGATTTGAATATGGGTAGGACATTCATAGATTACTGACAACCTAAGACAGGCACAGACGTTGCTCATATATAAAAACAAATGTACATATCCATATCCATTAGCACATGTATATACAGACACATATTCACATACACATACACATTCATATACACTTACACAATTACATATGCATATATACACAAACACATACATATTCACATATATTCAAATGCATGTGCCTGTGCATAAAAATATAAATATAAGTATAAATATAAATAAATATAAATATACATCTGCATATACACAAATATACACAAACACCTATTCATATGCACATACACATACACTTACACATATGCATATATGTTTCTACACAAGCATATAGATATTCACATATATACACATGCATGTGCATGTAAATATAAATATAAACAAAATATTAATGTAGATATATATATAGATAAAAAACCAAGAAAAAGTGTAGCATGATATTCAAAGAAGAGTAAGATCATTCATTATGTTTTTCAACCTAAGACAGAACCTTCAATTGAAGGAGAAGATTTAATGAAATTAATCCATTTATAAGTTAATGACAACCTAAGGCAAGGCCCATTTTTGCTCATATATATACATATGTATGTATCTATTGTATAGCACAGAAATTAAAGAAGGCTGGTTGTCAAAGACGGTTAAGTTCATTGATTTTGTTTGTCAAACTTACACAAAATCTGTTCACTTGGAGGAGTAGATTTGATGATGCGTAAGATATTCTTGAGTTACTGACAACCTAAGACAGGCTTAGTCTTTGCTCATATGTGTGTGTGTGTGTGTGTATCCCAGGAATAAATGCAGTCTGGTAGTCAAAGACTGGTAAGTTCATTAATTATGTTTGTCAATCTAAGACAGAAAATATTCGCTTGGAGGAATAGGTTTGATGATAGGTAAGACATTCATGAGTTAGTCATAACCTAAGGCAGGCACAGTATATATATCCCAGAAATAAAAGCAGCCTGGTAGTCAAAGCCTGGTAAGTTCTTTAATTATATTTGCCAATCTAAGACAGAACTTATACACTTGGAGGAGAAAGGTTTTATGACGTGTAAGACATTCATAAATTAATGACAATCTGAGACAGCCACAGACTTTGCTCATATATATACATGTATAAATGTATATTTATAAATATATATATATAACTCAGAAATTAAAACAGCCTAGTAGTCAAAAGCAGGTAAGTTCATTAATTATGTTTATCAACCTAAGGCAAAACCTACTAGCTTAGAGGAGTAGGTTTGAATATGGGTAAGCCATTCTTAAATTACTGACAACCTAAAAAGGCACAGTCTTTGCTAAAATATTAATATGCATATATTCATACACATATACACATACACACATACACATACTCATACACATTCATATACACATACACATGCACATTCATATACACATACACATATACATATAGATGTACATGGGCATGTACATTTATATAAATACAAATACAAAAATATAAATTTAAAAATGAGTATGAGTGTGAGTATAAATATGAATATAAATATAAATATATATAAAAGACCAAAAAATTAAACCAGCATGATATTCAAAGATGGGTAAGATCTTTCATTATGTTTGTCAACCTAAGATAGCTCCTTGTCGCTTGACGGAGTAGGTTTAATGAAGATAAGTCAATCATAAGTTAATGACAACCTAAGACCGGCAAAGTCTTTGCTCATACATATATATACATATATGTGTGTGCATATATTTACATATATGTATAAAACAGAACTTAAAGCAGACTGGTAGTCAAAAACGGTTAAGTTCATTAATTTTGTTTGTCCACCTTACACAGAACCTATTTGCTTGGAGAGTAGGTTTGATGATTGGTAAGGTATTCATGAGTTACCAACAACCTAAGACAGGCACAGTCTTTGTGTGTGTGTGTGTGTGTATGTATGTATATATATATATAACCGGAAATAAAAGCAGCCAGTTAGTCCAAGACTGGTAATCTAATTATGTTTGTCAATCTAAGACAGAACTTATTCACTTGGAGGAGTAGGTTTGATAATATGTTAGACATTCATAAATTAATGACAACCTCAGACAGCCACAGCCTTTGCTTATATATATATATATATATACATATATATATATACACACACATATATATGTAAAAGCAGAAATTAAAGGAGCCTAGTAGTCAAAGGTAGATAAGTTAATTAATTATGTTTTTCAACCAATGACAAAACCTCCACGTTTAAAGGAGTAGGTTTGAATACAGATAATATATTCATAAGTTACTGACAACCTAAGGCAGGCACAGTCTTTGCTAATATATACATTCAAATACAATATAAATATACTTATATATATAAACATTCACATACATGTACAAATACACATAAACAAACACACATACACATATACCTTAATATGCATATACACATACACATACAATATACATATGCCTATACATATATACATCAACATATTCGTATATACACATATGTGTGAATTTACATATAAATAAATCTAAGTATAAGTATACGTATACACATATATACACACATATATAAAAGACCAAGAAATTAAGGCAGGATGATAATCGAAGACAGGTAATATCATTAATTATGCTTGGCAAATTAAGATTCAACCAAGTTGATTGAAGGAGTAGATTTAATGAAACTGACCATTCATAAATTAATTACAACCTAAGGTAGGTACCATTTTATATATATGTATGTATATATATATATCACAGAAATTACAGAACGCTGGTAGTCAAAGAAAGTTAAGTTCATTGATTCTATTTGTTAACCTTACACAGCACCTATTCGCTTGGAGGAGTAGGTTTGATGATGCATAATACATTCTTGAGTTACTGACAAACTAAGACATATATTTATATTCACATGCACATGCAAATGCACATGTACATGCACATGCATTTTATATGTGTGTATATATATGTTTGTGTATATATGTATATGTGTGTGAATATGTATATGAATTTCTATATGTATATCTGTTTGTGTATGTGTATATCATAATTATACTTATACTTATATCTACATCTATGTCTATATGAATATTTATATTTATAAATGAGCAAAGACTGTGCCTGTCTTAGGTTGTCAGTAACTTATGAATGGCTTATCCGTATTCAAACCTTCTCCTTCAGTGAGTAGGTTCTGTCTTACGTTGACAAACATAATTAATGAACATATCTGCCTTTGACTACTAGGATGTTTTAATTTCTGGGTTTTATATATATATTTATAAATATACATTTATGTATATATATGAGCAAAGACACTGGCTGTCTGATATTGTCATTAATTTATGAATGTCTTACAAATCATCAAACCTATTCCTCCCAGTGAATAAGTTCTGTGTTACATTGAGAAACATAATTAATGCACTTACCAGTCTTTGACCACCAGGCTGCTTTTATTTTTGGTTAATATATATAAAATATATATATATGCACAAAAACTGTTCCTGTCTTAGTTTGTCAGTAACTCATGAATGTCTTACCTATCTTCAAACCTACTCCTCCAAGCAAATAGGTTCTGTCTTAGATTGACAAACATAATTAATGAATTTACCAGTCTTTGACTATCCAGCTGTTTTATTCCTGATATATATATATATATATATATAAACACCGTGCCTGTCTTAGGCTGTCAGTAGCTCAAGAATATCTTATGCATCATCAAACCTACTGCTCCAAGCAAATAGATTCTGTGTAAGATTGACAAACAAAACTAATGAACTTAACCATCTTTGACTACCAGCCTGCTTTAATTTCTGTATTATACAAATATATACATATATACATATAATGTATATGTATGAGCAGTGATGTGCCTTCCTTAGGTTGTCATTAACTTATGAATGGCTTACCATCATTAAACCTACTCCTTCAAGCGACTAGGCTCTGTCTTAGGTTGACAAACATAATGAATGATCTTCCCCGTCCTCAAATATCATGCTGCCTTAAATTCTTGGTCATATATATATATGTGTGTGTGTGTGTGTGTTTGTATGCACAGGCACATGTACATGCACATGCACATGTATTTGTATACATGTGTATATACATATGCTTTTGTATATATTTATATGCATGTGTGTATGTGTATGTATACCTGTATGTGTATAGGTATATGTATAGTTATATTTATATCTATATTTATATTTATATCTGTATCTATATCTATATTTGTATATGAGCAAAGACTGTGCCTGTCTTAGGTTGTCAGTAACTTAAGAATGGCTTACCCGTATTCAAAACTACTCCTCCAAGAGAGTAGTTTCTGTCTTAGGTTGACAAACATAATTAATGAACTTATCTGCCTTTGACTACTAGGCAGCTTTAGTTTCTGTGTTTTATATATATTTATAAATATGCATTTATATGTATATATATATGAGCAAAGTCTGAGATTTTCATTAATTTATGAACATCTTACAAATCATCAAACCTACTCCTCCAAGTGAATAAGTTGTGTCTTAGATTGAAAAGCATAATTAATGAAGTCACCAGTCTTTGACTACCAGGCTTCTGTTATTCTGACATATATATATGTATATATATATATAAAGACTGTGCCTGCCTTAGCTTGCCAGTAACTCATGAATGTCTTACCCATCATCAAACCTACTCCTCCAAGCGAATAGGTTCTGTGTAAGATTGACAAACAAAATCAATAAACTTATCCCTCTTTGACTACCAGCCTGTTTCAATTTCTGTGTAATACATATACATACTTATACTTATATACATAGACATGTATATATATATGAGTAAACTGTGCCTGCCTTAGGTTGTCATTAGCTTATGAATGGCTTACTTTCATTAAATCTAATCCTTCAATCAACTCAGTTCAGTCTTTAGTTGACAAATATAAAGAATGATCTTACCTATCTTCGAATATAATGCTGCTTTAATTTCTTTGTCTTTATATGTGTATATATGTATATGAACATGCATATGCATATTTATATTTATATGTACATGCACATGCACTAGTATGTGTATATATTTTTGTATTTATATGTATGTATGTGTGTATATGTATATGCATATGAATGTGTATGTGTATATGTGTGCATGTGTATGTGTATATTTATGTGTCCCGGCCTGAGGGTACATAATTCGCAAGTCCTGGAAGGAGGAGCGGGAATTTGGGAGACAGGAGACACGAGAAATGGTGACAAGACAGGATTCTGATCAAGTCTCGTTTATTCAAGGAAAAGGCTCAAGTTATATAGGGAGTAGTAGGGGGAGGATTACACAGGTAAAAGAAACATCTGTTAATCTTCCACTGCAGACTGGTCAGTGTCAACCTACTCTGCAGGGTCTTAGATAAACCTAAAAGTCCTTGGTATTTATGGCCAGTTCGGAATGCAAACACCACCTAATCAGAACAAATTGCGCCTGTGGCGGCAGTGAAAATTTATAGAGCTCAGGCAATAAAGATTGAGATAATGGCCAGGCCATAATGGCTCCAGACAGGGAAGGTTATGGCCGAGCCTCATGGCTCCAGTCAGGTAAAGCTATGGCCTGGCCTGTCGGCCCCGGACAGGTCCCCCTTTTTTATTTTTTCAGATGTTATCCTCCCGGGAACTTCGCCTGTCTTAGGTTGTCAGAACACACACTCAGTCCTTACCCGTCATTGGTCAATGGCCTTCTAATGTGACCATGGCCTGTCTTAGGTTGCTAAAGAGTGCTCCTGATCTTACCCATCACTGGCTGTCAAGTTCAGCTCACGGAGGCAGAGGGTCTTACCACACCATAGTCGTGTGTGCCATCCTGTTCAAAACCGCTCATTTCCAAGCGAAGATAATGAATTTGCAGGGGCCTTGCTAAAATGGTATCAATCTGTTGTTTAATAAATGCCATGAACTTGTTGAATATGACTGGCCCTAATGAAAGCAAAATCAATAAACAAACGAGGGGGCCCAAAAGTGGCAAGAGGTAAAGCAACAGTCCATTGAGCCCAGTTCACAGTGGATTGGTGATCAACTCCTTTCTTCTCTTCTCCAAGTCTTCTTGCAGCCGCATGATTTTGTCTCTTACGATTCCAGACTTGTTGGCATAAAAACAGCATCTTTCCTGTAAAGCCAAGCAAATACCTCTCTGCTCTGCAGCAAGTAAATCTAAACCTCTTCTATTTTGTAATACTACTTCTGCTAAAGAATCTACCTGATCTTGCAAATATTGTATAGTGCCTGACAAGGCCTGCACACCTGAAATTAACTGCCTAGATAATTTTGTATACTGAGTAAGGCAGACACCCGAACCTGCAGTTCCAGAGGCTACTGCAGTACTGATCTCTAATCCTACAAATAGGGGAACTAGTTACACTGCTCTTTTAGCTCTTCCTTCCATGTTACCAATAGCAGGTATAGGGACAGGCTCCTTTCCAGGAATAATATCTATGTCTGGAAGGAGAGAGGCTAGCACACATAACCCTGTCCAATTGCTGGGTGACTTTGTAAAAGCCCTATTGTTGCCACAAACAAAAACTGAAATATTAAGGGCACATAAGGGGCCTGTAACATTGATAACACTAGAACAAGAAATAAACCCTGCCAATCCCACATCAATCTCACAAGTACTGTTAAGGGAGGGGGAATATAAGAAAGTCACATTTATATACTGCAAAGGTTGGACTGTAAAAGGAGAAGTCGAGTCACAAGAACTACCTTCAGAATAGTTAGTAAAAGAGCTAGATAATGCAAGAGGGATGGGGTATCCCTGCTGCATTTTTTCAGAATACATTTCTGTAAAAAGGAAAAGAAAATATACTCAAGGAAAAATATCTTCCCTGGATTGAGGGTTATCATCAATTTGTTTCACCAATCATTCTGGCAGCCATCTGGCTGCATCATATTCTTGAGAGTAAATGCAAACTGAGCCCCTTCCCCAGATTAACACTGGGTCTGGGCCATGCCATGAATTGTCCAGTGGGTCTCTCCATTTTACCATGGCAGATTGCTTTTGAGATTCAGCATGCCAAAAATGATCTGCAGCAGATTTACCATGATTGTCCAATGTTAAAAAATTTCTTATAAAAAGAGGGTGGAGGCTGAGCCCCGGTGACGTAGTGGTTGTGCGCATGACTGCAGCCCACTAGGATGGAGGTTCAATTCCAGCAGTGGGGCTGGGCCTCCTACTCCCATGAATGGATAGCAGTGATGCCCTCCCCCAAAAAAAGTAAAAAAGACAATAAAAAGTGTGTGGTTAAGAATGTTTCTGGGGGAACCTTTAGTAGGGAACTATTCCCCCTTTTTTATTTTTTCAACAGTAGTTTTCAAGGATAAATGGGCTCTTTCAACTATACCTTACCCCTGGGAGTTATAAGGGATTCCTGTAATGTGCTTGATCTGTAATTGATTACAAAAGATTTTAAAGGCTTTTGCAGCATAGCCAGGGCTATTGTCTGTCTTTATTTGTTCGGGGACTCCCAAAACAGAAAAACAATGCCACAGATGGGCCGCAACATGCTTGGCAGCCTCTCCTGTTTAGAGGGTGGCGAGAATGAACCCACTATAGGTATCTATGCATACATGAATATATTTGAGATTCCCGAATTCTACATAGTGGATGACATCCATTTGCCAGATCGAGTTAGGTACTAGTCCCTTAGGGTTAATTCCCAAATGGGGGACTGGTAAAAATGTCACACAAGAAGCACATTGCTTAACAATCTGTCTGGTTTGCTCTCTAGTTATTTCAAGCATCAGTCTTATGGACTGGGCATTCAAATGATGCAAGGTATGAGTGGCTTGGGCCTGTTGTAAATTGCCGGTCATAACAATGGCCACCATTTTTGTAGCTGCATCGGCCATCTTATTACCTTGAGCCAGAGGCTCCAGTAGGCCTGAATGAGCCCTAATATGTCCAAAGAAAAAAAGAGCAGTTCTTCTATGAATGAGTTGTTAGCAGTGAAAAAATAATTTTGCTGTTTCTGACACTTGTTTGATCTGCGCAACAGTTTCCAAAAGAGGTATTAAATGAGCTAAATAAGCACTGTCTGTATAAATGTTTAACCCTTGCCTGGGAAAGACTGATAAAACTGCAATCAAAGCTTGTAACTCTACCAACTGAGCAGAGGCAAAACTTGTTTTAAATTTAATTACTTGGTTAGCAAAGGAAAAGGCAACAACTCCTGTGATGACCCATCCGTGAACACTAATAAAGCATCATCCAAAGGTTCTTTACTAGTAACTTAGGGAAAAACAAAAGCATGTAATTTGCAAAACTGAATTAATTTATTTGGTGGATAGTGATTATCCAATCTACCTGCATAAGAGGCGCAAGCTACTGGCCATGTCTCCGTGTTCTGTGATAACCAATTAATCTGGGATTTGGAATAGGGTTGTATGATATTTAAAAGCTCTATACCAAAATATCGACGGCCATCTTCTCTTCCCATAATGATTAAATCCGCTATAGCATCATAATAGGGAAGCAAGACCTTTTTTGGGGAAGAGGGCAAATGGATCCACATAACTGGGCTGCCTTGCCAAAAGAGGCCAGTAGTGTCACTTGTTGTATTAAAAATTATAAATGCTAAAGGCTGATTATAATCTATACTAATGACAAATTGGGCCGCAATGGCGTCTTCTACTTGTCAGAGTGCAATCAATGCCTCCTGTATCCGAGAGGCTGCCACAGTTTGCCTGTCAGATCCAAGAAGTGCTTTTTGGGCTTTTCTCTGGATCCTTTCCCGTTCTTTTGCGGTAAACAGAACCTGTAAAACCTGTTAGCAATCATCCTAGGTGGGCTGGTGGGTGTAAAACATTATACACAAATTATTAATTCGATGTCCTTCACATGTCTCACACTGTAATCTTTATTAATATGAATCTTTCTAACTATGAACACATTCACTTTTTCTTCTTCTCACATGTCTCACACTATACTATGAACACATTCACTTTTTCCTTCAAACAACTTAAACTTTTAGATTACTTTCACATTCTGACACAGCCAGATAGTTTTACTCTGCCCTTACTTTGACCTTCTGCAACTTACTCTGACCTTCTGCAACCTACTCTTACTTTCTATGACTTACTCTCACCTTCTGCGACTTACTCTGACTTTGTAGACTTAAACATTCACTGAAATGAAAATTGTATTAACTGTTAGCAAAGGGTTAAAGATTCTATTGGGAGTAATTACTGCTGCTTTTCATCAAGGTTACTTATAGCACTTTAAAGAGACAGGAGGGGTAACAGTTTGCCTTAAAGGGAAAATACCAACCAGAGTTTCCGTGGGTAGTCTCGCCCACCCACCTGCCCCGAGTAAACCTTCCTGGCCCGCGTATGGGGTGGACTAAAAGGGATCTTATCTGTTGCCTTGGGTGTCATGCCTGCTGCTGGCAAGGAGGGCATGGCTGTGCTGATGAGTGGCTGCTAGAGGAGCCTGGGTATTGTTATGTAGATTTTGGCTGTCAGCACTCAGAGAAGTGGGAGAGCTAACCAATTGCTCTTTACCAAACTTGGAATGATTTAAAATTCTGCACAAACTGTTAACAAACTTATTTAACTGTAGAAGTAACTTACCAAACAGACTTTTTTTTTCTCTAATCTTACCAATAAAGTTACAGGTTTGATTAAGCTGTATTGCCCTTCAGGCTTCCCATACTGTAACATAGTACAACCTTGCCTTAGCCTACAATAGTCTGCTTCTCTCATTCCCTCCTTGCTGGAATTAGCAAAAATCAGAAGGGTTTTTTCAGTCCCTTCTGAATGTCCTGAGGGAGCAACTTTAAATGCATTCCCTTCATTTTCTAAATCCATGTGGGGGCGCTCTTGTTTCCCCACTACCACACTGCTAAAAACCCTTTGATTTAATATACGGTAGTCAAACATAGGTATTGTTTTCTGACACGTAAAAACATGTATTCTAGAAATACAAGGCAACAAAAATTGATTTAAGCAATATTCTTTTACAAACCATGATATACCAGACTCTATCGCTGCTTTAATTTCATCATTATATCCTGATTAATAATTCTATTAACCTTCTGAAAACTCTGTAAATTAAAATTAGACTTTCCTAATAAACATTCCATAGTAAATAATCTCCGCCTAAAAGGACAGACTTTGCCGATGTATTCCAATCCCCTGGGGTGAGCCATTTATCACAAAGAGCTTCTATAAGGCTCATAGTAAATGTTGTATTGGGTCCATAAGTGGAGACTGCCTTTTTCAGTTCTTTCAATAACAAAAATTTAAAGGGCTCATGTTTTCTTATGGGTTCTGGATCCTCATCACTATTGTCATCATCGGCTTCGACCTCAATTCCTGGAAAAACTAATTTCTTGCAAGAGCGCTGAAAAGAAGACAAGTCAGAAGGCTTGTCTCGCTTGGACAACTGAGTTATTGTTTTAAACGTTGACCGAGAAGAGACATGTGTTTTAGTACAAGTCTGACTGGAAGGTATCAAAGGAGCAGCAGGCTGTGAAGGGGAAATGCAAGAGGGTATATTGAGGTCGAGGGGGGCCAATCAGGGTTACGGTATTCAGTGGCCTCTTTATCTAAGTCATCCCAACCTACTTCAGATGGATCAGGATCTGGAGGATTAGGGCTGTGGGTGGGCTGCCTGGTGGCGGGAAAAGTGTGAGAGTTGGTAGGTGGAGTTATGTCCTCCTCTTTGTTGTCTAGGGGAATGAATTGTAAGGAGAATCTTAACTTGGGGTTGGAAGCTGCTTTAAGAATGTCTTCAGTCTGGGAAAGGGTTTTATGAACACTGGGTCATGTGATCTAGCACTAATGATATCTCTAATGAGGTTATAATAAGAGTAAGCAGTTACAGGGACACGACTGGGACCAAAGACCTTATAATACTCATTTAAACAATCGCCTACAAGATTCCAAGTGCGAGTACAAATAATACCTTCCAGTGGAAACCAGGGACAAGTTTCCTTAATAAAATTAAACACTTAAACAAATCCTTAGCTTTGACCCTTACTCCCCATGTCCAAAGCACATCACGCATCTGTCCTACAAAAATTTGATGCTGGCTCAATTCATGACCCATTATGTCAGACAACAACTTACTGGGCTAGACATGCAGCAGGTTACCACGTCGCTGAGCAGGCAGCAAAACTGGGGTGATCGCGATCCTCACTGGGTTGTCTGGTTTCTCAGGGACGTCCCTCGTTGTCGGGTGGCCGCCGACAAGGAGAGCTTGCCTGGCTTAGAGTGCAAAGGAGAGGCTGACAGACGCTACGGTTCTCAGGTGTTACAGCTCAAAAGAGAAACCGATAGCGATGTCGCCAGTGTGTTGCAGCTCAGAGAAGCAGCTCTTCAACTCGCAAGACTAGCTCCACGTTGTTGCTCCAGATTGACCCAGCCTTCAGGTCACTCAACCTGATGTCCCGATCCAGAGAACTAGAAATGAAGATGGGCATGGGATGCAGAGAATGGAGACAAGGCAGGAGTCTCATCAAGTATCGTTTATTCAAAGAAAAGGCTCACGTTATATAGGGTGTAGTGGGGGGAGGATTACAAGAAACATCTGTTCATCTTACACTGCCGACTAGTCAATGTCAGCCTCCTCTGCAGGGTCTTGGATAAACCTAAAAGTCCTTGATATTTACAGCCAGTTCAAAATGCAAACACCACCTAATCAGAACAAATTGCGCGTGTGGTGGCTGAGTGAAAATTTACAGAGCTCAGGCAATAAAGATTGAGGCAATGGCCAGGCCTTAATGGGTTCTGACAGGCAAAGTTATGGCCAGGCCTGTCGGCGGTGGACATTCATACATACCTACGTACATATGTACAAATACACTTATATATGAGCAAAAACTGTGCCTGTCTTAGGTTGTGATTAACTTATGAAAGTCTTAGTTGTCAT
>PVJH01017738.1:19607-47129 GCA_004026705.1 Nesogale talazaci | reverse complement strand
GCATGCTGTTTTGATTAACCAGAGAGAAATATCTCAATCTTTATCATCGTCCTTATTATTTACAATGGGAAAAAAAATCTCTGATGTGATCATGATTAATCTGGTAATTGAATATGGTTTGCCTTTTAAATAATCCAATTAACTTTGGTAAATTAAAAATAAAGTTGCCTGACACAGTTGCAAACTGAAGAGGGGTGGGGGAGAAAAGAACCCATCGCTTTACCATACGGATCATCCCTTTAAATGAAACCCTTCCAAGTGTGAAGAACGTGTTAAGGTTTTGTCAAATGAATGCTCTTTGTGTCAGAAAACTGATCTAAATCAGGATTTAAACTTTTACAACCACTACACTCGTTCCTTCTGAGCACATTGCCTGCTGGAGCCTGAGAGGGCAGTGGGGGTGATCGCAGACCTGGGGGGTGTCCCTGCAAACAATCGCTGCTCTGAAGGAATGTCTGCCAAGATTGACACCAACAGGAATCCCTTTCCAGACTAGGGGAGACTGTAGATTGAGTGTTTCATTCCGCGGAGAAAAAGGGGAAGCCACTGGGCTTTCTATTTATTGAGGGAACCAGTCTCAAAGACCTCCGTGGTCTGTGCGTGCACAGACGTCTCCAGGGGTGATCAAATCCTCCCCGGCCCTGCAGGGAGGAGGCTGCTAGCAGACTGCAATCACGCACCTGCCGGTTAACAGATAAGCCGGCCATATGCAGAGGCACTCGCCCAGCTGTGGCCGAGGCGAGAGCCTGAGCCCGCGCGTTCCCCCCTCCCCCCCACAGAACAAAGGGCGGTCGGTCATCTGCCGCTCCTCCCCGCGTCAGATGCACGCACACGCCTTCCATCACAATTAACCCAAGGATCTGAAACACAACACAAACTCACCAGCGACATGCTCAAAATCAATGCCGTCAATACCCAGAACCAGGACATGAAAGGAAAAAAAAAAAAAGCAAAACAAAACAAACCTATTCAAAGAGTAAATACTCAAAGCAACAGGGCTGGAGTCACACCGCAAGGTCAGCAAAGCTAAAGACAGGTTCAACAAATCTCAAGACAGGTTCAAGTACGGGGCACCTGAGAAGCAGAAGGGCTGTCGTTAGGCCACCGGTTGCAGATGTAAATACCTGTAGTGTAGGAGGCCAGAAAATGGGAAGGGCTATAAGATGGGGGTGGGGGGGAGGGTGCAGCATCGGAAGGGGGAGGGCGTTGGCAGGCAGCATCGGAAGGGACAGGGCGTTGGCAGGCAATCAGGATCAAATTCAAGGAAAAAGGAATTCAGCTCTTGAGACATGATTCTTAAACAGAGTCATGATGCTTGAACAGAGTCAGCAATCAGAAGGAAGCCGAGTTAAAAAGGGACAGACACTGTTATTGTTGGTGTTCTTCCAGTTGGTCCCTGGGGATCAACTCCTGGGGAACCTCAGGAGAACCGAGCAGGACTGTCCCCACGGGACTTGCAAGGCCTCGGGTCGCAGAAGCCGACCGCCAGGCCTTTCTTCCGAGGTGCTTGGGGGTAGGCCTGAACCGCCCATCAGCGACCCTCGTTATGATGAGCTTATAGCTTCAGAGGCAACGGAGCAACAGAGCATGAAACAAGACGACTGCACTGCATGCGAACATAGGACATTCCAGTTGATCACAGGGGCCCTCCATGCAAGGGATCATTGAGCTGGATTTGAAGAGCAGGGCACACATTCTTCCCCAACCCCAACCCAACCTGCTGATTCCAGGCGTTGTTGACTCGTTGCAGATCCCTGTGGGTTTCCGAAATGGTGTTTTCGGGAGAAGCAAGCCCAGTCCTTTTCCCGCAGAGCTGCTGGTGGTTTCAAAGAGACTGTGTGGATCACAGCCCAAAGAGTGAGCTCGACCCCACCAGGCTCCTCATCAACCATGCAAGCTGCCAAAAGGTGTAGGCGTGGTCTCACTGGACTGGACGGCAAGGGCAGACTGACCTCCCTCTCAAGGTCCTGATTTGAATATGACTCCAAGTCAACCCTCGGCTCTCCAGTCCAAAAGGAGAAGACAGTGACAAATCATCCTGAGGTGAAGATAATAAAAAGTTATATTTGCCTTTGGAATGTATTTTGGTACTTAAATTAGAACGTGTCTTTCTGACGCGCGGAGAATTCGCAATGCTTTGCAACAGCCCCACAGCCTGACCCAGAGCTGGGAGGCTGCCCAGTTTCACCCCCGTCCTCTGTATAACTCAGATTCCTCGCTGCCCGTGCACCACAGCTTCTTTCAGAACAGCAATGCGGCAGCCCACGCTTTCTCAGACAGAAGCTCACGGGTTCGGCACGCTTCCTCCGAGACGAGAGAGGGGGGGGTCTTTCCGAAAGGATGATCTGATTCTCAACTCCAAAAGATGATGTCAGAGGCCTGCAGTAAGCAGCCAGCCTGCTAGTATACCAAGTGTGCACACCTGCTGTACTGCGACTACGAAGCGGAGGGTCTATCACCATAGAGGCCTCAAAAGCCCATATCGTGCGTTCCTTGGAAGAGAGTGAAACACAAAACCTTTAGCAAAAAGGCAGATCAAAGGAACGCCCCACACTTGGAGAGAAGGAGGTTGCAGACTCAGGACAGCAAGCCCCACCCTCTGACATCAAAGGCTGGATGGGATAAGGTCCCACCACAACCAAGCTTAGACACCATGACCAGATAACAGACCTCGGCCAACAGCTCTACCTAGGCTGGGCTGACCAGCACTCCCTCTGACTTGGAAAGGACACAGAGACCTAGGACATTCTGCTACCAAACAGTTCTGCCTCTTTCCCAAAGAGCCCGCCCGAAGTTAGGACCGGCCCTGGGGGGCAAGACCAACTCTCTCAGTTCTGGTCCTTGAAGCTGAAAGATAAGTCACCAGGGCAGTGCAACCTGTGACTGTGACCTCCGCTTGCCTTTGGGATAGATGCCCTGGAAGGGGGCAAAATGGGAACAAGGATAGGAACAGTGAGTGACAAGAGGCGGTCTGGGCGTGAACTGGGTCTGCATCGTCAAATCACTTAAAGGGGGCTCACAGCTTGTGGGTGAGAGGTCTTCAAACCAGGTCTTTCAAAGTCAAAGTCTGAAATGTTTGCGCTTCTGTGACAGGCAACAGCAATGCACAGCATCACCCGCTGTTCCTTTGATTGGGGCTCCTGGAGAGGTCGGGCCTCTCAGGCCTCTCTCTCTCCGCCCCAGGCTGACTGCTGGCCCCTGGGTGTTTGCATTGCAGGATTGATTTTGAAGTGATCGGGAAACCTCTTACAGCGTGGCTTGGCAGAAGCGCTGGAGTTCAGGAGCCTGGGATTCGATCCACACTCGCTCGTTCAGCTGCTACGGACTTGACAGCGAGCAAGTGTCTGAGTGAGTGTCTCGGAACCCCAGTTCCCCTGACTCCGCGTAAACGGGGACGAGTCTATTCTTCCTCCTCCATAGGGCTGTCGAGAGGATCCAGCAGACGACGGGTAGAAAAGCCTAGCACAATGCCCGCCGGCACGGTGTGATTGCTGTTCGGTGTCCCAGTGATGCCCAACTGAAGGAAACCCTGCCCGGTCCTACGCCATCCTCACAAGTCCTTTCCTGGGGCTACTGGGTCCGTCCATCCTGTCGATGGACCCCCCCCCTCCCCTCTCCATCCCTCGACTCCAACAAGCACGATGTCTTTCTCCAGGCTTTGGTCTCTTCTGATGACATGGCCAGAAGACATGGGACCAGAGCTCGCCATGGGCACGCACAAGACAGGAGCATGACCGATAGCTGATGGCAGGACGTGCAACGCACAGTCAGGGACGATCGCCGACTGAAACTCCAGGACAACAAGGCGCTGCAGCCATCCACCTCTGCCCAGGGGATGTACCTGAATATCAACACGGAGGGGACCTATTCACAGGCATAGTCAGGGCACACACTCAAGCCATTGGGAAGCTAATCTTTTTTTTTGGAGGGGGGCATCACTGCCTGGGTGGTGGGAGTAGGAGGCCCAGCCTTTGCCCCTGTGGAGCTGGAATCGAACCTCCATCCCGGTGGGCCGCAGTCCCGCGCACAACCACTACGCCACCGGGGCTCAGCTTGGATGCTAATCTTATGCTCCTCGCAGACTCTGCTTCTGAGGGGAGAGAGGGACCGTGGGAACCAAAGGAATACTTCAGAGATGGAGCCACGTCTCCTTCATGTGTATCTTCCTCCTTCTCTGAAACGGGCAAGGAATGTTTTCTGGTCCTACGCTAACCAAACCAACGCGGAGTGGCCTGAAACGGGATTTCAGAGACTTGGCGCATCTTCACAGGGGCAGCCGGCCTCATCCTCCTCCCTTGGACCAGCTGCTGGGTTTGAACTGCTGACCTTCTGGGTAGCAGCACTCCAACACTGACCCGGCAAGGCCACCCAGGCACCTTTCAAAGCCAAACCAAACTCAGCGCCATCAAGTCAATCGTGACTCCAAGAGACCCTGTCAAACAGAGTGGAACTGTCCCCGTGAGTTTCTGAGATGGTAACTCTTTATGGGAATAGAATGGCCCCTCTTTCTCCCAGGGAGTGGTGGTTTCGAACTGCTGACCTTGTGCTCCGTAGCCCAACGCATAACCACCCTGCCACCGGGGCTCCTAGTCTTATGTAAAGTGCAGTGCAATTTCAGTGCTGCGCTTCCCCTTTTCCATGACTGCCCCCCTTGAGCCCCGCAATATCTGGGGGCTCCTGGTGAGAAGTGACACATAATGAAGGGGGCTTCAATCAGGAGAGAAGAGAGTGTCTTAAGGCTCTCCCTGGAAAGCCTCTTGACCAATCATCCTTCTCCATACTGCCTTGCATCCCAACTCTCTGCTTTGGCAAAAGGCAAGGACCGACCGGGTCAGAAGCCCCGAGGAACCCAGGCAAGTGACGGCTGAGTCAGAGTGGGCCTCAGAGTGACCGAGTGCGCTCCTAAATCCATGAGTTCTGAAGTTCCTGGTTCCCCAGCAGTGAAAACGGACTCCTACATCTTCCCGGTGCTGAGGGGGGAGACACTTACCCCGCCACAACGATCTCAAAGTCCCCGTCGTGGTCCACATCGGTCACTGCCACCCCATAGTTGAGCTGGGTGGGGTTGCTGTCGTAGTCGGGGGGCAGAACCGAGTTGGTGACCGCAGTGAACATGGGTTCTACCCGCTGGGACCCGTCGGTGGAGGGCAGCAGCCACAGCAGCCTCAGGAACAGCAGCATTCTCAGCACCTGGAACCCAAAGTGGCCACCGTTACTAGAAGGAGGGCCCCCGAGTCTAACATCAGCCCAGAAAAGCCCAACCTGGGCTGAGCCCATCTTCTCTGTCTCCCCAATTCCCAGAGGGCCTGGCGGTGTCTCAAGAAAGCCCATGCTGAGTGCCACAGAGTTGGTTCCGATTCATGGAGACTCCGTGGAGTCAGGCTCTGGAAGGCTCTCTCGGTGGCTGCCATCTGACGGAAGGAGACCGCCGGGTCTTTCACCCGTGGTGTTGTTGAGTCGGGGCAGACGACCCGTCTTTGGGTTAGTTGTCAAGAGCAGACCTTGCCACACAACCCTCAGCCCCAGGACGGAGCCTGCTACCTTTCCCCCAAGACCCGCCTTGTCTACCCCTTTAAAATGGCAACTGGCACCTTAGCCCCCTTACCCTGCTCTGTGTTTTCTTTTTCTTTGTACCCACACCCTGGCGGCATAGTGAGCTACGAGTCGGGCTGCTAACCACAAGGTCAGTGGTTTGAAGCCACTAGCTGCTCTCCGTGAGAAAGAGGCTTCCTATAAAGACTTAGAGACCCCAGGGACAGGTCTCCTTTGTCCTACAGGGTCCCTGTGGGTCCGAATGGACTCACTGGAGGGCGGTGAGATGGTTGTGTGTGTAACCACCTCCTCGCATTGGGTGTCGTTTCTTTACCCATTAGGTCTTTTATTTCTCGTTTGCAGACGTTGGGCAGGCAGCAAGGTGCAGCGTCTGCTGCGGGAAGGAGGCTGGAATCTCCCTGAGGGCAACGAGCGTTTGTTTTGCTCCCTGTCGGTCCTACGCCAAGCCCAGAAGGGGATCTGGAACAGATCAGGCATTCGATACCCGTCAGGTGAATTAATGAAGGAATAAACCCAAACCAAACTCACTGCCATCGAGTTGATGCCAAGTCAGAGCGAGCTTGGAGGACAGGGTAGAACTGCCCCTGTGAGATTTCAGGACTGTCATTCTTTGCAGGAGTGGTTTTGAACTGTCAGTCTTCTGAGTCACAGCCCGATTTGGAAACGCTATGCCACCCAGACTCCTCCGGAAGGCATGGTGGAGCAGAAACACGCAGGCGTTCCAGCCAGACAGACCTTGGGAGGAATCTTAGCCACTCTGATGAGGCACATCATGTATCGGAACCTCAACTTCTCCAGCTGCCAAGGTGGGAAACACGCAGCTTGCAGGGTCATCATACAAGTGAAGATACTGAGTGCAGAACTTAGCTTAGTGCTGGGCACCTAGTGGGTGCTCCTTAAATGGAAGCCCCTCCCATGATGACCAGAAGAGCCGCTTATTGCAGACTCAGGAGAACCCCAGGTCTCGACAGGCACGTAGACTGTAATTACTAAGTTCCAGGGGAGAAAGGCGGCCACGGTCAAGGGTTTCTTGAAAAATGTATAGGCTGAGACCTGTCACCATTCCTGCAAGTCCTGGTAAATAAATGTCTTGTTAGTCCCCACCCAGAGTGGGTGACAATGACTAGTCTCAAGACACTTTTATACGAGATAACAAGGAGAAGCAAGGAATTCGCAGAGCCGGCGTCTAGATCCCAGAAGCAGCCAGGTCTAGAGCCACACGCTGGCAGCTGAAGGACGGGAACACACCCCAGAGGGCGCCTGGAGGAAGCTGCGACTCTAGCAGGGTCCTGCGCCAACAGGCCTTCCCAAGGCAGCCAGCCGCCACCTCCCGACCAGGAAGCAGGCAGTGAGGGGCTGCATTCCAGCAGGATCTGGCGAGCAGTGCATCATTCACTTGGAGAAATTAAACCATTGCGTGCGTGTTTTATTATAAATTAATTATGTATAATCCATTGTATAATTCATTATTATATCTCTAACATAACTCAGAGTGTTGCCAAGCAGCCCGGGGCCGCCGAAGCTGGTGGCACACGTAGAGCAGACGGATGGGACTGGCCAACGGATGGCCCTGGAATTGAGCAAGCACAGCGCCAGGGAGACAATCAGGACACCCTCAACCAGAGACCAGACCTGCAAGCCTGGAACTGGAACCCAGAGCGCCCTGAGCCCGGTCCCTGTAGGGGGCACTGTGCCTTCCCACCCGCCAGACTCCCAAACCAGCCTCACTCCCACGGAGTCGATACTGACTCATGACCACCCATATGGGACCAGGTAGGACTAACTGTTCCTGTTGAATTTCCCAGTTTGTAACTGTTTATGGGATCAGAAAGCCCCCATCCTCCTCCCGGGAGGAGCGGCTGGTGGTTTTGAACTGCTGGTCTTCAGGGTCGCAGCTGAAATCATCGTCCTTAGGCCAGCAGTTCTCAACCTGTGGGTCGAATGACCCTTTCACAGGGGTCGCCCGATTCTTGACAGTAGCAGAAGTAGAGGGATGAAGTAGCAACAAAAATTTGAAAGGTTGGGGCGGAGCCCCGGTGGCGTAGTGGTTGTGCGTGGTTGAACCACTGGGACAGAGGTTCAATTCCAGCAGTGGGGCTGGGCCTCCTACTTCCACCTCCGGAGAGCAGTGATGCGCTGCCCCCCTCCCCAAAAAAAAAAAAAAAACTTGAAAGGTTGAGAACCACTGCCCTGGGCCACCAGGGTTCCGAAAGCAGCCGGTCTCTTCCAGATGAAACTTTCCCTGCTGGTTTGCCAGGGCGTCTGGCAGACCAGAGCAAGGCTGAGTGAGGCTGATATCTTAATGAGGGGACGAGCAGGGAGGACATGAACACTGTCTCCCCAAATGGAGACAGACCTCCTGCCAGCAAAGGAGCCTGCTCCGCTCAAGGGCCTGGACACCAGGATGGAGAGGCTCAACACTGCCTGGAGAGCCACATGCAAGTGCTGTCTCCCCAGTGCCTCGTGGGGAGAGTCAGACAGTCTCCCAGGCAGACTCATGAACATAGAGACGGAGCGCTCAGGGGAGGGCAGTCTAAGGGTGGAGAGTGTGCCCAGGGATGGGGGCTCTTGCAATAGGATCAAGGGGCTCAGGCTGGGTGTGGCACTGTCAATGTGAGGTCAGGCAGGGAAGACAGACGTCCCAACAAGACAGCATCTTCTACCTCGTGGTCCAGATTGCCAAAGGCAGATAACACACACACACACACACACACACACACACACAGACACCCAGTGAACTGCAACCAGCAGGGGGTTAGACAGATCCAGGGGTGGTTAATAACCAGTGTGGACCTGTTGTGATGTGGCACGTGGACCTGAAGGTCATGGACCTCTAGGTCAAAAGGGACGAGTCCTCGGGAAGTGACCTGGGACAGCACACGAGTGTCGAGTGGAAAAGCCAAATCTGAGCAATTGACAGTGGCTGGAAAGTGTGATCACCTTAAACTGCTGGTGGTGGTGTGGATGAGACAAGTGGCGTGGGCCGTGCCTTCTCCAGCCAAGTGGCTCCTCCCGGGCCCACGTCGGAACCTGGGTCCCTGCCACCGGGGAGGCCTGCTCTCTTAGGGTATTAATATGCATCTAACCAGTCAAGAATCCCCAAGGACGTTCAGGCGGGGGCAAAGACCACCATTCAGGAGGGGGCAAAGACCACCATCCAGCTGGTTGAGTAGTGCTTTTTCTCTGAATAGCAGAACTTTTAATTAAAGGATCCCGACGAGAGAACTAGCTAGCCGGTGTTATTCGTTCCCAGATAAATAACCTACAGCAAGATGAAAAAGGAATCGGGAACCTCTGGTCTGGCCTCCCTTTTGCTGGGTGACCTTGAACAAGTCCCCCTCTCACTGGGTCCCAGCTTTCGTCTCTACAATGAGGGACAGGAAAGAGATCTCCAAAGGCCTTTCCTCGCTTTAACATTCTATGATGGATTAAAGGGTTTTTTTTTTAGAAGCAAGCCTTCAGCAGTTTTTTTCCCCTTCCCCCCTCCCCCCCTCCCCCCCCAGCTTCTTCTATCAACTCCGGCCCAAACCCATGTGGCTTTTCCTTTCTGAGCATAATCAACGCGTTTGGAACAAAACAGCTTTTCAGCAGAGTTCTACCACGGTTCCTTCACAGGGCCAGGGCCAGAGAGGAAAAAGCCAGCTTCGTGTGCGGTTCTGGAGTTCAGCCCGTGCCGGGCAGATCAGTGGGTACCTCCGGGGTTTGGGGTGGGGTGGGGGGAGGATCTGTATCCTCTGGGAGTTGACAAGAACTGCAGAATCTCAGGTTCCACCTGAAAAAGCCAAGTGGACATTTTAGCAAGATTTCAGGTGCTTGGAAGGCACGTTGAAGTTGTGAGAAACGCTGCTCAGACATGACCTCTCCCATCTACACCTGGACACCTGGTTCCATCCTGACTCCTGGCGACCCACTAGGTCACAGAGTAGAAGCTCTCTCCGGGGGGTTTTCTGGAACACAATCTTTATGCAGGCAGGCTCCCAGACCTGTCTTCTGTGGCACCCTTAAGTGGCCTGAACAACCAACCCTGAGGTTCGTGGGTGAGTGCAGACTGTCCTGCGTCTCTTCCCAGAAGACCCCGTGGAATTGGTATAGGCTGCAGCCAGGACATCGGGGTTTTAAAGGCTCTTCATGGTGTTCTAATGCAGAGCCAAGTTTGGGGGGCACACTCCTCTACCAGGGTTTCTGTGCCTTTTAGGCGTCAGTAGGCATAAATTGTCTAAGGGTCTTGTTCACAGGCAGATGCTGAGACCCTAGATCTTTGAGAGGGTCTAGGAGGGTCTGTTTCTAAAAGATCCCCCGGGTGTAACTGGGAAGGTTCCCTGACTGCACCGAGTCCCATGGGACTAGCAGCACCCTGTCCCCGTGTCCAGGATGCAGTCAGTCTGCCACCAGATCCTACGACTCTCCCCTTCTAGTTCTCAGTGAGCACACTCAATCCTGTGGTTCCTGTGGCTGGCAAGTCCCGTCCAACTCACCATGGGCCCAAGGGATGGGGCGGGCTGTCCCCACTGGGGTCTTTGGGGTGAGACTGGCAGGAGCCGGTGGTTGGGTCTTTCTCCCCCAGAGCAACTGGGTGGGTCAGAACTGCCAACTTTTCCGTCAGCAACCAGAAGCTTAAGCAGAGCTTCACCGCGTCTTCGACATCTCTGCTACAGCTATGGGATTCCCTGGGCTTCACGGGGGCTCAGAGGAGCAGGGAACAGGCCAAGCACACGCCCTCTGCAACTTCAGGCCATCTGATCACCCTTACGCAGAGATGTTTGACTTGCCTCTTGGCAAAGAAGTGGGAAGAAGGGGAGGGCTGCCTCCGGAGGGGAGTCACGTCAAGGAGAAGAGTGATGGGTCCCGGGCTAAGGCGGAGCCTAGGGAGGCTGTGGTATGGCCAGGAAGCTCAAGACTGAGAGAGAGAGGCAAGCCAGTGTGTTCCCAGAAACCATCTTGGTATAGCTGGCTCCCAGGAAGAGTGCAACATAAAGTGGTTGGATGAATGAATACATGAAGGAATGGGGTGTGCGTGTGTTTGTGTACATGGAGACGGTACTGTGTGTACCTTGTTACACAGTCAGCTAAAAACCAAAAGTACAGTTCTTTTCCTAAAGCAAAAAGCTTCTTAAGCTGCAATACGCACAAGTCCCCCAGACATCTAAGAATGATCCAGCAGGTTGGGGACCAGACCTGGGTGGGATTTGGCTCGTCCAACAAGCTCTCCAGGGAATGCCAAAGCCTCCGGTCTCTAGACGGCACTGTTCGCAGCCAGGCTCAAGGCCGTGTTCTAAACCGTAGCTGCCCAATAAAACCACCTCATTGTTTTTTAGGAACATGCTCTTACTCAGACCCCCTCCTCCGATTTCCAAGTTAACTGGTCTGCGGCGAAGCCTGGGGGCTGGTTTGAATGGGCAGGCCAGGCTGAGGATCACCGACTGCCCCAGATGTCCCCTGCTCCAGATGGGAGAGCAAGCCACCATCCGAGGTGATGTGAAAGATGTTTCTGCTACAGAAATCCATCACCAGCTTGTTGGTGTGGACTAAGAAACGCTATCTGGCCAGAGAAGGTCAAGAGAAGAGGAGTCTCTTCAAAGCCCGGGGAGGGAAGTGGCACAGACAGATCCCTCTGGAATCAGAAGGGGCAGCAGACATCCGGAATGACCCCATGCTTGCTATCCGTGGCCGACTCGGGAAACCTCCTGTCACACCACACTGCATATCTGAGTCTTTGGGGAGAGCAGACAGAAAAATCAGAAGGAAAATGGAAAATGAGCTCCACTTTTGCTTTCCCGAATGCTTGTACATGGAGCATCTACCGTGTCCTAGATGTCTATGATCAGTCCTCCTTCTCAGGTGCAACAGTGGAGTGCTACCCAGAGAAGTTGGAGCTAGCATACCCGAGGGATTTAGGAAGTTCTGAGAATGCAACGGGGAACAGAAGCTGGCCCTTGGCCTCCAGGAGGTCCCCAGCAGGAAGGTGTAATGCCCCTGTAAGGACCATGGCCGGTTATCCCAGGCAGGGCAGCCTGGAGGAGGAGAGACTGGCTCTCAAAAGTAGATCGGAGAGAGGGGCACCCGATTGGAGCGCCAGGTGTCTCCATCAGGACCCTGCAGGGCGAGGGGGTAGAAGAAGGGTCCTCATCAGGGCAAGAAGTGGTAGCTCTTTGTTTCAGGCAGTGAGAAGAACTGCTTTGTCTTAATAATTTTTTTTAAAAAAATGCCCCGTGCTCAATTTTTGTTTTTGTTTTTGCCATCCTCAGCAAGATGATGAGAGAGAGAGAAAGAGGAAAACAAAACAAAATCCCAAGGCTGGGAGTCAGGGAGCTGGATCCAACTCCCTGGAGACTACCCTATGACCACTGCTGGTCCTCGGGCCCCTGGGTGGAGCCCCCAGGATAAGACGCCCCACTCAGGCCGTCGTGGATGGCATTCACTGCCTGGGCAGGAAGCTCGCTTCCCGGCTCTTTGGGGTCCCTTTGACCCAGGTGCGTCTGTAGACATTGGCTGGGGTCACAGGCAGCCCGGCTCTGTTCCTGCGGCCTCAGGACTTTGCTGAATTGGGTTTTACAACTGGTAACCAGGCAACCTGCATCTTCCAACCTGGGGTCAGGCAGCTGTGGGGAGAGGCGTCCATGGCAATTTTCAGGGCACAAAGTTCCTCATTAATTACCGAGAGAGCTGAGGACACGGCCCCAAGCTCCCACCAAGGCAGGAGCCTCAGATGCTGCAGACGTGGGGAGCGAGCCAGGAGAGAAGAGGGACCCTTTCCAGACCCCGGGGTGTGGGGGGAGCAGAGACAGGAGGGTGGGCGGGGAGGCAGCTGTGGGCACGCTGGACACCCCTCAGGCTGGACCTCCAGATCTGCATGGAACCTCCCAAGATGCTCCCGGAATTGCAGCCAGCTTGGGCTGGAGCGAACAGAAGCTGCCCTGGAGCGTTTGCCCGGAGCACCGGTTCCCGCAGACCCACCGGGAGCCTGAAATTACACTGGGTGCTGGGGTGGGTGCTGTCTTACGGAGGCCACGTGCGGTGGTGGGAAGCTTTTCAACTTTGTGGGCACCGTGGAGGGGGAGACAGAGTGTGGGGAGGCTGGGCACTGAGGGAGGAAGCTGCCTGGAGGTCCAGAAAGGGCTCTCGCTGCACTCCGCAGCATGAGGGGGGCAGCCTGGCATGGAGAAGCAGGAGGAAGGGGCCCAGGGAACTGGGGAGCACAGACTAGAGAAGGTTGGAGGACTCACCCTCACCTGTCCTTCTAGAACCTTCCATCTAAAGGAGGGAACACACAAACCCCACACCTCATGTTTTCATGGGGCGGATTTTCTACCAGACTAGAGCACTGGATCTCAATAGGGGAACGTGTGGCTCTCAGAGTGCATTTGACAAGGCTGGGACACACACACACACACACACACACACACACACACACACACTTCAAAGGCTTCCCTGGGGCAGAATGTCCTCAGGGAAAAGACTGAGAATTCCTGGCCTAGAGCAACCACGTTTTGTGGGACTCAACTTCCCTCCCTGAAGAACTGCAGTGCCCTCTCTGGGTCCTGCCACAGGGTCTGGCCTCTGCAGAGGCTCGAACTTGGCCAGGCCCTGCCTCACCTCCCCCCACCCCATCGCCAAGAGGCGAATGGGCTGGGAGGAATCGGCTTGCTTCTCTGGCTGCTTTGTCCAGGGGCCCAAGTGGTGTTCTGGGACTCCCACTTTCTCCTGCAGGCTTTGCTGGGAGACCTCAGCGTACACACTCCCTCCAGCACACGGGCCAGGCTAGAAGTGATGACCAAGGCATGGATGGTCTGGTCTGTTTGCAAGGAGCTGCCGCTCCGAGCCGCAGGGGCTACTTTCAGAATAGCCACAGGCACAAAGTTTAGGTGGCTTCCTTAGAAAGGAGGGATTATCTAAGGAGGCCAATGGGGAGGGTGGCTGGAAGGTTTTTCTGGGGAAGGGGCCCTAGGCTTCTGATGGGAGTGGACTGTAGGCCCTGGATATGTAAGTGCTCTGTGCCCAAGGGGGTGCAGTGGTTGGCACTGGGGGGCAGGGTCTGGAGTATGGGAAGGAGGAGGGTGGGTGGATGATGGAGATGCAGTCAGAGCCTGCAGTTCAAGCCCCGAGGTGCACCCTGGGGGAGGTGATGAAGTCAGGAGGAGACAGCATGGACCTGCATTTGAGAAGCTTGTTTGGGTAGCACCTTGCAGACGAGGGACGATGACAGAGGGGATTCCAGCCTCAGGGGGTGGAGGGGTGGGGGAGCGGAGGGGGTACTGGATGACCTTCAATCTCCTGTCCCTGGATCAGACTCTCCGCCTGCCCGCCCGCCCCAAACCATTTTAAATGCATTAGTGACCTTGCTATTTAAAAAGCATCCTTCCAGGAATCTTTTTGTGAAGCCATGATTCACGCCCTCGTTTGTCTTGGGTAGAAATCCAAAATCTCATCTATTCGATCATCTAAAAGCCAGGTAAACCTGCACAGAGATTCCTGCAGCAGTCAGCCGGCTGGGAGGAGAGGGCGTGGAGGGTGGGGGACTGAGGAGCGGTCAGAGGTGAGGAGGAGAAGGCTGGCTTTGCTCAAGGTGCAGAGCCCGCCACCTTCCATCTCCCGGGCGGGTCCTGCCTGGGCTCACAAGCCCTGCTTGGTTGGAGGTTCACACCCCCCTGGGGCCGTCCTGTGCTGACTCTTATTGGACGGCGCTCACTAGAGGTTGAAGCCAGCCTGGAGAACCACGGAAGTCATTTTTCCGGACTTGCGATGCTGTGTCTTGTTGCCTGCTGCCCTGGAGTCGATTCTGCTCAAGTGCAAAACGGAACCGCCCCATCGGGTTTTCAGGGATGCGACCTTTCGGAAGCCGATGGCCAGGCCTCTCAGGGTGGGTTCGGACCATCAACCTTTGGGCTGGAAGGTGAGCACTTCGACAGTCAGCGCCATCCGGTTCTCCAGGAGATTTCCTTTTAGTACCGAGGACTGCCGCTACCCCCGTGAGGTGGCTGGCATCCTTAACCATCTCATCGCTCACCGACCACCTGCGGAGTGAACACTGCACTTACCCAGGGAGCCCTGGTGGCAGAAGGGATCACTCGTTGGACAAGGTGGCTCAGGCCCACCAGTCGCTCTTGGGAGAAAGACGGGCTTTGTTCTGGTGTAAAGACTTACAGCCTTGCAAACCCACAGGGTCACCGTCAGTCAGAACTGGCTTGATGGGAGTGAGTTCGATTCCTTTCTGTAGGTGCCGAGCGCAAACCCCATCCTGGGTCATTGAGTGGATCCTGCCTCCCTGAGACCCCACAGGGCCCAGGGGAACTACCCCAGGGAGCTTTTGGGGCATGGAAACCTTTATAGGGGCAGGCAGCCTGATCGTGGACTTGAACTGCTGGTCCCGTGGTTCTCAGGCCAACACAAGGCACTGAACTCCTAAGCTGCATGCCTACCCATTCTTTCAACATTGAGAGATAGATGCCCATGGGCCAGGTCAGAGAGGCAGCTAAAGCGTGGTCCCTGCCTGCAAGGAGCTTCCCATCTTCAGGCGTGAAGCAGAGGAGAGGGGCAGGTCCTGAAGGGCAATAGGGGCAAAGTCCTTGAGGAGGGAATGACTGTCCATCGAGGACAATGGCAATGGTGACAGTGGTGGGAAAGCCTTGCTGGGGAAGCCTTGCTTAGTGACCCAGACTAAACCCCAAATAGACAGTCAGAAACAAAGCCCGGCCCCCTCCCACTGAGCATGCCAGGCAGGGGGTCCCTCGTAGGAGCACTGTTCCTTTCTGCAAAAGGCTTCACTTCTCAGACGAGAGGGGTGGTGCAACAAGGATTTCCAAGGAAGAGCTTGTTCTAAGGTGGAGAGGAGTGTGGCATCACTTGGACAGAAGAGAGGCTGGGCTGAACCGGAAGCCTCCAAAACAGAGGGTACCTGCTGGGGACACACGGGACGTTTCTGATCGCACCAAGGATGGGTCTCTAAAGTGATGTCCTCCATGCGGACTGGGGTTGTAGCTGTAACCTCAGGTCTCCGAGAGGCACCTCAAATGACCTCTAAATTCCCAATTGGAGCACCAGGGGGAGCCCCATCAGGAACGAGTCCTCCAGGACCGACATCCAGCTGCCGTTGATGCCAGCTCATGCATGGCGTGTGTGCAGAGTAGACTTGTGTCCCAAGGCCTGTCTTTCCAGGTGCGTCTCATCTGAGTGGATTCGAACTGCTAACCTGCTGTTAGTCGCTGAGCGCTTACCAATCACCAGCCTCACGCAGTAGCATTCAACAGGAAGGCAGTCCCTCCCAGTCCCACGAGAGCCCCTCTGCCCATCTACGAAGGGGAAGTTGGCCTCCTAGGCCCACCGGCTCTCCTTCCAGCCAGGCCAGGGTTTACACGAGCCAGTGGTTCCTTTGAGAAGCTGGTCTCCCGTTTTAAAGTGGTTTCCATTTTTAATATGATCTGCTTCCTCCCAATTGAGCTTGCTCTGCTTTATTTTGTCATCGTCGTTGGGTTCTTGTCTCCCTTGTTTGTGTTTTGTGTGATGGTCTGCAGATGAAATCTGGGATAAGTCCATCGATCATGACAGTAACTGGCGTAATCGTTATACCCAGGGGCATGGCAGGGCAGGCTGGGGGACAAGGCGGAGGTACCAGTGAGCACCAGAGAGAAGGAAGTGATCTCGGGATGACTGCACCTCTCCTCTTTAAAGGACCGATCTATTAAATTGTGTGATATGCGGATTATATGCCAATAAAACTTTTCCTTTTCTTTTCAGAATCAAGAAGCCAACACAAAGAGACAGCCTGGCCCCGAGAGCTGGCAGGAGAAATGGTCCCGACTTCCAGATTCTTCCTGAACTGTGAGAAAATACATTTCTGGTTGTTAAACCCAGAAAAAAAATTATAGATTTTTTTCCCCCCTTGTTCTTTTACAGAATGATTCTAAAGTTCACCCAGAAGAATAAATAAGCTAAGAAAGAGGGGGGTAGGGGGGGGAGCAGACACACACACACACACACACACACACACAGGTCCAAGGCCGGAGCTGGAATGGGGAAGTCCTCAGGGAGCCGCTGGCTCGGTGAAGCTGAGGCTCAGGTGAGGGAGGGTGAGGCCCCTGCAGTCCCACCTCTGGGCCAGCGGCTGCTCCCGGAGCTCAGCAGCAATGCCTGTGACCCTTGTCCCTGTACTTGTCAGGTGCAAACAAAGATAAGAGTAACTGGAAGCATGATGAAGGAAGGGTCATTTTACATCCTCTGCATTCGAGATGCTTCCGTGGCTAATTAAAGTAATATGTCAAAACGTCCCTCGGAAGAGATCTTTAAGAATATGTCTGTTAGGTAAACAAGGTTTTACTAATTAATGGCTCATCGGCCCATTCCTCATCAAAGTTCCTTACAGAACTTCCCTGTGCCAAGAGGGCGGGGCCAGAAAGGACAGGGTTTGGGGGGGTGGGGGTGGGGGAGGTGGGTTGTCTGGGAGAAGTCACCATCTCTCCTTCCCCAGGGAGCAGGGACAATCTACTGCTCTGTCATTTGGGGAGCTATCCGTCTCTCCTCCGGATGTTGATCAGATTTCCTGGGCTGGAACCAACTTGCAGGGCCCGCGTACTGGAAGGTTTCCAAGAAGGGAGTGCTTTGCTTCTTACGAAGTCAACATGATTTCTTTCAAGGAAAATTTTTATCTTTCTTTTCTACTTCTTCTTTGAAAAAAAAATGTATCTGGGGTTTTTGAAGGGCAAATCCCTGGCCTTTTCTCTAAAGAGTATGATTATGATAGACCTATTACTTGAGAGAATGCATCTCGCGCCCCTCCCCATACACACACACACACACACACACACACACACACACACACACTTATAGATAGGCATAGGCTGGGGACGTGATTTGCTCAGTATTACACAATGACTCAGTGGGAAAGCCCAGAATAGAACTTTCCAAATTGCCTCACTCTTAATAATCGCAATATTATTAATTGCCTCTTCCTCATTGGGGTGTGTGTGTGTGTGTGTGTGTGTGTGTGTGCTTCACAACTCTCATTTAATCTTCACAATGATTCTGGGGTGGGGGGTGAGTCTGGGTCAGTCGGTCTCAGGAGAGAGCAGACCTGAGTTTAAGACTCAGCCCGGCCACTCGTTGGCTGTGTGGCCCCAGCTGGTTCCTTGACCTCTCTGTACCTCAGTATGGAAGAGGAGAGCTGAGAAGACCTCTCAGAGGCCTCCCACATGCTGTGACTCTGGGCTGTAGTGCCCACTGCAGGGGTCTCAGCCCTAGCACTTTGGGCATTTTGAACCAAATAAGTCTCTTTAAGGGGAATCCACTCATCTCCAGGTCAGCGGTTCCAACTCACCAGGGGCTCTGAGGGAGAAAGAGGAGGCTGCCTGTTCCTCTAAAGACTTGTGGTCTCTGAACCCTAGGAAGACTCATTAGACACTGGAACTAACCCAAGGGCAGAGACTTTGGCTTCTGTTCCCTGCCCACGAGAGACCTATAGCAACTATAATCCAGTTGCTTAACCAATAGACAATCCCCACCCCCCCAAAAATCCCAAACTCTCTGCCATTGTGTCCATCCCAACTGGCAGCAAGATGACAGGACGGGGGAAAGCTGCCCCTGTGCGTTTCTGAGACTGTAACTCTTTCCGGAATTAGAAGGCCTCATCTTTCTCCCTTGGAGGTGGCTGGTGGATTCAAACCGCTGACCTCATGGTTAGCAGCCCACCAAGGAACCACTCCACCACCAGAGCTTCAGCAGCTCCAGCGCTCAGAACCTGTCTCCACCCATTGCCATATAAATAACCCCCAGTGGAGACCCACTGCCCAAGCACTTCCGTGAGATGGAGATCCCGAGGGGGTTCCATGGAGGAAACGACGGGTCTTCCTTCTCCTTCCCCACACACCCCCTTTCGCCCGGGTCCGCACACTTACCAAACACAACCTCTCTGTCCTTTGCTGCTTCTCATTTTGAAAATGCCCTAAGTGGTTCAGGGTGTGTTTGGTGTGATAATGAACCAATTGATTTCATACTTCCTCCGAACGAAAGTTCACAGGTTTTGGTCCCCTAAGCAACCAGCCAGGTTCCCCCAGAAATCCCTCGCAGAGCCCAGGCTGGGCTGGCCGCCTGTATCTGCAGCCTGCAGAAGGCTGGGTGAGCACGGATTTGTCAGCTCTCTTAAATCACTGGGCTCCGAGGAAGCCTTCTCCCAGCAGAAAGATCCTTTCTTAGGAATCAATAGCTCAGGGCCTTCCATCACATTCAGAATTATCCTGGGACCTGTAAAATGTCTTTTCCCCAAGCATGGCAGACCCCCAAAATGAAAACCCCTAACTGGGGGAGGGAAGAACGCAAAGGGGGGGGGGTTGCTGAAGACATCTGGCCTTGTCCGTCAGCCCAGATGTGTCTGGGAGCCGAGGCTGGGTGCCAGCCTGGATACTGGGTCCTGCTTACTGGGACCAGGAAGACATTGCATGGTACCCACGGAGTCAGCAATCACACCCCCTCCTACTTCTGCATTGCCGCAGACACCCCCCCCCCCAGGTATCTCCCTAGATTCCACCCCCTGCCCCCACCTCCATCACCATTTAGCAGTGGAGGAAACTGAGGCATGCAGAGGTGACGCCTGGACGAGTCTGGTTCTCGCCTGTGCCCTTTCCATGGTCCTGAGCGATCTTTCCAGTAAGAGTGGAGTGAGGTTCAGTCATCTGGACAGGGGCTCATGAGCGGGGAGACTTCTTGCTTTCTCATTGCCTAAGGCCACGTACGCCCCTTCCAAGGCGCAAGCAACCAACCTGGCGGACCTGAAATGGTTTTTTCCCTGGTCTGGTTCAGCGCTAGACCAAGCCTTGAGAATTCCGGCCTCGTCCCTCACCCAAGGCTGGAAACTGGTCAGCACTGACAAGCAGGCCTGGCCTCTACACAAAGGAACCCTGGCCCTTGGTTGGTCCCTATCATCGTATCGCTTCCACAGGAGCTGACGAAGATCCAGATCCAACTTGTCCGTCAGCCGGAGGGAGATAAGGAAGCGCGAGCATCTTCCCTGGCAACAGGCATCCCTTGGGTGAGCTCTGAGGACATGGAGAATTCTGCCTCTCTGATTTCTGGCTTAACAGCTGCTGGGTTTCTCATGAAGGCTGGCCAGTCTGGTTTGCCGAGGCGCCCAAGAGAGCCCCAAAGAGCTCCACACAGGGTACAAAGGAGGCAGGCGGGGTCAGGATTACAGAGCGGGGAGCAAACCGGCTACAAGGCAGCCTCCTTCCCTGGCACTGGCCCCCATGTCCGCTGCTAGACTTGCAGCCTGGATGAAAGGGTCATGGAGATGGTACCATCTCCCAGGTCCCTCCAAAAGCTCTGAGATAAGGCTTTGGCGAAAACAGAACACCTCAGCACACTGCCCTTGAGCAGAGGGTGGGGGTGGGAAGGGAAGCAAGCCTGGGGGAGGTGAGCAAATGCTGATGGAGAGCCTCTGCTTCTCCAGGATCAGAGGCTAGGAGGTCCCATGGCAACGGTGTGGTGGCGGGGGAGACCCCAGGCCCGCGTGCCGAGGAAGGGCAGAGCAAGGACCCGGCGGGCACTCTGGTTTATTCCTAAATGCAGGGCCAGAAAAGTGAAAGCACCCTGCTTTTGCCCCGGCTCCCCCTTGGAATAGCGGGACAGGTTTGTGGGAGAAGGGGAAAGGACAATTAGTCGCTTCCCTGACCCGTGTGTGCAGATTGCAAGAACTTCAACTGCTCCTTGGCTCAGAGGAATCGATTCAAAGGAAATGTCTTCTGATCTACTAAATGTATTAATTTACTGAAGTCTCATCCGTCAGCAGTTGCCAGTACCTCCTGAGTGGGGAAACACAGGCCCGTCTTCACAGCCACGTGGGGACGGCGCCCTGGCTTGGAAAGAGCTCCGTGTGGAGACCGGAGGGACCTGGGGCCTCCCCCCCACGCCGACAGCCCTGTGGCTTGGGCAAGATCCTTCCCTTCATAGGGCTTGAGTTTCCTGTCAGTCAACTGTGTGTGCATGTGGGTGTGAGGGTAAAGTGACCAGATTTTAACATTGGTCAAGCGGGACACCATTGATCAGGGGATGGATGGTGAGGGGCGTCAGGGGTTAGAGGGAGTATAATCCCCTTCCTGTTCTCCTGCCGTTCCCTAGCTTGTCGTGGATTCTTTCCAAAAATCAGGACTTTTAAAAAATGCCGCGGGACATGGGAAAAATTGTTTAAAATCGGGACTGTCTCTCCCAAAGTGGGACATCTGGTTATGTTAGGGGGATGTAGCTGGATTCGGTACTGTGCGAGGGTCTTCCCTCCCTGAACTTGAGTATTTGGGGACTTTATGAGTCCTTGATGCGTTCAGAGAACACAGCATCACGCTCAGAGAGAGGACGGGGCCATGTGTACCAGCTGTTCCCTTGTGCTTGCACCTGTCCCATGGCACTGGGGGTGGGTGGGGGGTGTCGCAATACCACCCCAAATGCAGGAGGCATAAGGTAGAAGCACAGTCATCAGGAAAATGACAACTGGGGGCTGGGTCTTATAAACTTGCTTATAGCATGAAGTGTCTGTGGCCAGGGAGGGCAGGAAGCGAGAAAGGCAGTGGTCCTGAGCTAGGTGCCTTTGACGCCCTTTGTCGCCCCCTCCTGGACACCAAGGATCCTGCTCTACCTCGAAGGTTTCCCCACCTCCTTAGGCAGCAGGGGAAGCAGGAAGAATGAGCGCATGAGCTGTTTGAAAGCTGCCTTCCTGGGCTGGGGACTCCTCTCTCTGGGTCTGTATTTCGCCTGAGAATGACACCGGCCATTGGTCCACACATGCATGGGGGCACCCTCCTGCGGGCGAGCACTTCTTAACCAAATATCAAGAAATAGACACCGGGGTTCTGAACGCCAGGTGCAGCCCAGTTGGGGAGAAGGGAAGACAGAGCAACAAGCAGGTATCTCGCAGCACAGGTTCCCAGTGGAGAGACGGTCTTGGGAAAAGCACTGGAAGAATGTTTGGTTGCAGGCAGACAGAAGAGGGCAGAGGACGGATGGAGCTGGTGTGGGGGCATGTGGAGGGGCGCGCCCATGGAAGATCTCCAGTCCAAAGCATCCACCCGGGGAGTTCCAAACAGCCCCCTTCTCTCAAACCCCCTATGTCCAGGGGCAGGATAAGGGTGAAGGACATAGGCCCAACAGAGCAGCTGCAGGGCAGACAACATCATCGAACCTTCAACTTTCTCCAGGGTCCATCAGCACCAACCCAAAGCTTCGACCTGAGGTTCGCTGTGCCAGAGAGAAGACCCTCAACTCCTTACATTGGCTTTAGGCTCAGCGGCCTGAAGGATGCTCTTCACCGAGTCAGAGGGGGAGAAAACGCTTCCTAGAGTGTCATATTGGAACAAGCATGGAGTCGCCCACACTTCTAATTTCCACCTCTCCTCCCTACCTGTGGGGAGCAAGGTGCTTCCACTTTGAATTGGCCCTGATTGCGCCGTGGGTCTGTCCAGCCCCAAGTCACCCGAGGCCAACATCTGCCATCAATCCGCTCTCTCCCTCCATGTGTTCTCCCTCAAGTCAAGGCAGCAACAGAACTCGCTCCTCCTTCTGGAACCCCTGGCTTCACCTGGGAAGTCCTGACACCTCAAGTGTGACCCATGAACACGGTTCTGCCGGGAGAGTCGGAGCACCTCCGCGGGCGCACCAAACCCACGCGAGGGGTCCCCACGCGAGAGAGCCATCCGTCATGCTCGGCGATGTCCCCACAAAACCAAAGAGCCACCCCAGGCAGCTCCCATCCAGGTGGGGATGACTCTGGATTCTTGAGTTGTTTTCTGCAGAAGCGAGCCTTGAGCAAGGCTCCCAACTACGGTACTGCGAAGACGCGCGCTGCATTGCTGGGCAAACCCCCAAGCCCGGCCTACCGCACCCCCCCCACACCCACCCCCCCGAGCCTCCTCCGTGTGCCCCAAGAGGGGGCCGTGGGGGATCCCCGCGTCCTCTGCACCGCCTGCAGCTGGATTGCCCCAGGCAGGCTGAAAGCGAGGAGACCACACCTCGGTCCTGCAAAACCGGCTGGCAGCTAGCTACGCGGCGCGCGGGTCCGGCTCCGGAGCTCCCAGCCACCCAGGGCAGTGCCGAGAAGCTCGGCTTCCCCCGGGAAGAAGCGCCAGCCCCTCGGGGCTCTTGCTCCGCCTGGGTGTGCAGGCGCGCGGCCGGCCGAAGTCCGGGGCTTCTCAGGCGAGCAGAGCCGCCTGGCTGGGTGACACTCCAATAACCGCTACGCACCCCCCTCACCTGCTCGGCTCGGCTCGCCTGCAACGCCTGCGCCCCCTCCCCAAACAGCTGACCTCCAGCGCGCCCCAACACCTTCCCTGCCAGGTGAGGGCGGCCACCCCGACACCTCCGCTCCCCAACCCTCCCAGTCTCCGGCCAGGCGCCCGCCTCGCCACCCCGCGTCCGCCTGGGAAGCTCTTAGCTCCAGTCCAGTCCAGCACCTCTTGGCAAGTTGGGAGGCACGCCGCCCTCGCCGTCACGGTCCCGGTCTGCCCGGACCGGGGGCGGCATCCCCGCCGCCGCCGCCGCGAGAAGCCTGGGAGGGGCGCGGGGGCGGGAGAAACTTTCTCCGCCGCCGGAGGGGGTGGGGGCACCGGGGCGGGTACTCACGCCAGGGTCCGCTCGCCGAGCCATCCTCCGCCTCGCTCAGCCCCGCAGCCGGGGGAGGGGGGGAGTGAGGGGGGGCGCGCCGGAGCGCGCGCGCTGGCCGCCGCCTCTGCCGCCGCCGCTGTGCCCCCAGTCCTGGTGCCGGGCTGGCCTCGAGCCTCCCGCCCCGTCGCCGCTCGCTGGCTTTATACAACTCCACTCGAGCGCGCGCGGGCTTATGTAAAGGCTGGCGGAGGCCCGCAGCCAATGGCGGGGCGGCTGGTGCCCGGGCCTGGGGGCGGGGGGCGCCCGCCTGGGCCAATCGCGGCCGGGGCGCCCGGAGAGCCGGGAGGGGGAGGGGCGGCGCCCGCGCTGATTTAGGAGCCGGGATTGCGGTGGCAGCAGCCGCGGCCCGGCTGGCCCGGCGGCACGGCGGGCGCGGGCGCGGGGTGGGCGGCGGCGGCAAGGGCGGGCGCCCCCCGCACCCCGCCGCGGCGGCGCGTAACCTTCAGGAGGCAGCCGGGCCTGGCGAGGGGGCGAGGGCGCCTGGCGGGCGGCGGGGCCCCGAACCCGCGGGAGCAGGGGCCCCTGGGGAAGGAAGGCGAGGGGCGGGCGGCGAGCTCCGCGCCCGCCCCTGCGCGCACAGCCGAGGCAGCGGGCAGCGGCCCTGGCGGCGCGGTCCCCCCCGACAGCGATCTGGCCTCGCCGGGCCGGGCTGGGGCGGCCGCGCCAATGGCGAGATTTCGCGCTGCGGAGCCGATGGGGGTATCCGGCCTGGGGACGTGTCGGAGCGCTTCCCGGGGGCCGCTCAGTAGGTGGAGCGCAGCGCCGCGGCCGCCCCGGAGGGCGGGGAGCGCAGGGAGCGAGCGAGGCGAGCGGCGCGGCCCTGGCGGCTGCGGGCAGCGTCTCCCGGGCAGTGCCCTCACCCCACTCCTCCTTCGCCCCCCGCCCCAGCAGTGCCTGGGCTGGTCCCGACTCACCTGCCCTGGCCCTGGGGTCGGCCCGCCTCCCTCACCGCTCCGCTCACAGGTATTGCTTTCCCCTCTTCTCATCCCCTCTCCGTACCCACCCGCCGCGGAGGGTGGGCTGGCTTCTGCCTAGCTGGCGTCCAGGGCCTGGGGGTTAAGCTCGGAAGAAACGCGATTGGTCAGTCGGGCCCCCAAACCCGCGGCCCCGAGCTGAAAACTGACTTGGGTCCATCAAGCTGTGACGTGGAGCACCCTGCTCTTGCACGGAGAACGGTGTCTGGCACGTAGTAGGCGCTTAGTTGATATTTGTTACTGGATGTTGTGCTTCCCGGAATCGGGTCTAGGGGTTTGTGAAAGCTTAAGTTGGGGCCTTTGGAAGAGAAAGACCTGGGCCACATGTCATCAGCGAGAGAGGAGACTTTCCCAATCTGCCACCCCACCTTCCAGTTAGCTGTCTTCTAGGCGCTAGACTCCGTATGAATATACGGAAACCTCTGTGCCAGCCAGTCCCGGGACCCACAGTGTTCAGGCCACGTTTTCCGTACAACCTCCACGTTTTCCGTACACCTTCTTTGGGCCCTGTTTTCGGATCTCTTTCTTTGGAAAGAAATAGCAAAGCGCAAGGATTTATTCTAGCGTTTCTAACTCGGGGCACAGTAAGTAGTTCAGCGCCTGGCTGCTCACCCAAAGAGGACTCAGTTCAAACCCACCAGCTGCTCCAAGGACCCAGGATGCGACCTTCTGCCGCCCTCAAGGTCTCGAGTGGAAACCCAATGGAAACAGTTCTACTAGGTCTTAAAGGGCGCCTTGAGTCAGAATCACATGATGGCAATGGGGACTCTAACTCAAATAGGGGCCCTGGTGTTGGAAAAGTTAAATGCCAGGCTGCTAGCCCAAAGGTTTGGACCGAGACCCTCCCTAAGTTCTCCTCCTAAGAAAAACCATAAAGAGTATAGAGCCAAGAAAACCCTGCAAACACCACCCTACTCCATCGATTGAAGTCACTGTGAGTGGATTGAATGACACAGCACACAGCGCCTAGCTCTGGGCTCTCCACCATCTGAAGGTTGTAGACTCCTTTGAGAATCTGACAGAAAACAAACAATCGGATCCTTTCTCTAGGGAAGGAGAACATAAACACACCCTTAGACCCACCCCTTAAGTATAATTTCAGGATCACGTGAGGCCCTGTGTGTCTCAGGGTTCTGCCATCCATCCATCTATCTGTTTTTCTAGGGGCCTGGAGCAGTGGTTTACTTGGGGGAGATCTCAAAACCCCTCTGGATCCTTTGAGAAACTGGTGGATGGTTTGCTCCTCAGAAAACCTGACTGTTTGCATGATCACATTGGCATGGGATAAGAGAGACATCATGGGGCTCTCGAAACTCAATGTAGGACATCGAGTCAAGAACTGTCAGCTCCCAGCAGGCAGACTGATCTCCAGGCGGGTCGTACCACCAGCCGGTCTAAGGACATCTGAGCCGTGTGCCCATGCTTCTGGCACCCAACTAGCCATCCCCACAGTTCTGTCTCTGCACCGTGGCCCCGCCACCCTGACTGTGGAGATAAAAGTTGCAGGCTGTCATGTTCTCTCTGTTGCTGAGAGGCGGCAAGTGAGTGGTATAATTAACTAGTCGCCCTCAATCCCAAGCTTCTGAGCACACCTTTCTTGCGTTTTGTTTTCACCTCTCTCTGCTGGCAAAGCTGTGAGCAGCAGTCCCAGCTTCAGAGCCTCACCCCGCCTAAACCTAACAGATTTAGTAACCAACGTGGTAATTATCAGCATTAGCCACCCAGATGTGAATAAGCTTTCAGCACCAGACAGCTCTATAAGGAGCTCACATGTTCCTTCAGCTAGCCAAGTAGGGGCCCAACAGACCAGAGGTGCCGGGGAAGGGCAGAGATGCCAGAAGGGAGGGAAATGTTCCATCTAGGAGGGTCTGCAAGAAATACATACACTCTGGTCCCGGCACTTGAACTTGTTGTGATGATTGAGCCCAGTAGACCCAGCAGTCTTGGTCCCAATGTGTGTCTTCTACACTATCTACTCAGTTCATGTCCGTGTTCACTGAGACAAGTCTTGTCCATCCATGGATGACCTCTTGCCCCTCCAAATCGTCCAAACCACACTCTTGTTTCTTCAGGGCAAGTATACACCACAGCCTATTCCTCTGCTCACCTTGTTCATTCTTGCCTCTTTCCCATCCTTTGACCCCAGCCTTCTCTGCTCCAGGGAATTCTGTCTCCTGATTATTCCTCCCACTGGTCTTGTCCAGTCTTACCTGGAACATCTCCCGACCATGTCATCTCATCTCTTGATACCTGAAAGCCAAGCCAGGGTAGTCCTGCCCAACAAGTCTTGTCTGCTTGGCACTGATTCAACATGAGGGGCCTATAAAAAGCTTGTTGTGTGTGTGTGGGGGGGGGGAGGGATGGAATTAAAAGATTATGGAATTTTGCATGTGTGAATTGCTTGAATGTAAAGTTCATCATCTGCTCTATAAATCTTCACCTAGTGGGGCTGAGCCCTGGTGGTGTAATGGTGGAGTGTGGGACTGGGGCCCACGGGCTTGGCGGTTCAAATTCAGCAGCAGCTCTCCAGGAGCAAGACTGAGTAGCTCCCATGACCACCAGAGGGCAGTGGTGCCCCCCAAAAGTGGGATTTGCAACGGCCGGAATCTTCTAGATGTAGATTGCCAACGTTCACTCCCTTGGAGCCATGAAGTGGATTTGAACCACCAATTTTTCGGTCAGTAGCTAAGTACAAACCATTTGTGCCACCCAAGGATTACAAAAAACAAACAAGTAAATCCCCCCAAAAAACAACAACAACAACTCTCAAACCCATTGCTGTCAAGTCAGTTTCAACTCTTAGTGACTACAGGACAGAGTGGAACCGCCTCTCAGGGGGTTTCCAAGGCTGCAGATCTCCATGGAAACAAAGAGCCAGATCTTTCTCCCGTGGAGCCACTGGTGACTGGAAGTGCTGACCTTCCAGTAAGCCCCTGAGCACTTCAAGTTAGGAGCACATGCCTTTTAAATGCAGAGTCTGACTCTTCTGGAATCCAGCATGAAACTGCACTCTGTCTGCGGATGAATTGAGCCCGATGAAATGTATTTACCTTTCAAAAATAAAAAAAACTTTCAAAAGAGTACATGGCACTTCATTCTCTGTGCCTTCGAAGCCCTTTGGAACAGGAGCTGGTTCTGTCTTTCGTGCTGGCTCCGAGAAGTGATGAAAATGGTTTGGTCACACAGCAAGTCAACACCAGGACAGATGCTGTAGAAAAAACAGGCCTGCTCAGAGCTGAACACTAAAGACTTTCCCTGCCACCTCCTTCAATGCCCCTCCCCCAGTTTCCAAGTGCCTTTGTTACTGCCCCCCCAACACACACACACACACACACACACACACTCTCTCTCTCTCTCTCTCTCT
>PVJH01017738.1:0-19507 GCA_004026705.1 Nesogale talazaci | reverse complement strand
TTGGGGCCCTTCCTCGAAGCCAGAAGCATTTCAGAATCCAGAAGGATAATATATTCCATACATTTTGAAACACCCCCAGTGGGGTCTGGGCCAGCATCTCATAATCAGACTCACATCCCTCTGCCCACAGTGGAAGATGGAACTGTTCTCTCTGAATGGGAAGAAGAAGGATCAGAAGCAGCCCTGTCAGTTTAGGTCAGTTTTGTCACCTGATGACTTTTGGCACCAAATTTAATGAGAAGAGGGAAGGAAAAAGACTTTTCAACTCTCAGAGATTTGGGATTTTTGGAATTGCATATAAGGGATTGGGAAATGATGTTGTAGGCTCGGCGGTTCCAGAAGAAATGAACGTTTTGTGCGTATGTGGGAAGGCAGCAATAGAAGACAGCGAGGAGTCATAACTGTGGGCGAAGTGAGGGGTTGAAGAACGCGTGAGGAGATGAGAGCCCTTCGCATGCTCGGCTGCGCTGGGGTGCCTCCGCCACTGCTTCTCAAGGAGTCGCGGTGTCGCTGAACGGTGCTGTGTTTAAGGGCCACTTGTGCCAACAGGGCGGACTTCCGAGGGCAGGTGAAGATAAGCAGGAGCTCTGAGAGAGACGCCACTGGGCTCAAGGGGAGGGTGGTAGCAGACCCAGAAAGGAATGTTCCAGATGGCCAGATGGGTTCAGAACGGCTTGTGTTGGGAACGGTTGGTACAGGCAAACTCCCCCAGACGTGGAGAGGGCAGACCTCGGAAAAGGAGCCATCATATAAAAAGGCACACGCAGAAAGGGCAGGGCCATTTGGTGGCGGGGGGAGGGGGACTTGGGTGGGAAATTCAGGGAGATATGTGACCATCTCACCCATCTGTGCTCCTTGGGCTTAGACTTCAGGAACTCGTGTGCTTGGGTGCGGGGTCTTCCACCGTCGTGGGGTGGCTTCTTCATTAGAGGGCCTGGCTGGGAGTCTGGTACAGGTGGGACAGTCAAAGGGAAATGTGTGATGGCCCCCAGCCCCCCAACTCTCTGGCCCTGCTTGAGCCATTCAGCCCGCAGTCTTGATCAAGGACCTCGTCATTCAGCTGGAATCCAAAGGGCTTCCTTGTCGCTGACCTTGGTCCTGATTCGCCTTTGTTGTCTTATAGGGACTCTTCATTTGGGGCAATGCTTCTGTTAGGTACCCTCCGTTTTACCCCACGCTGCAGGTGCTCAGGATTCTGGGGTCTCGTTACACAATTCCCCTCCCTGTGATTGAGTCGTTACCACCCTGGGCCTTCTTGTGCCAGGTGCATCGTGCCATCTTCCTCTGACATGGCTTCTGTCGGGCCTGACTTCCTCCTCCCAGAAACTCCCAGGTCCTGCTCAGATGCAGGCCTGACCTTGGTGGGCAGATCTTGCTTGTTAAAATAATCGAAGCACACGAGAAAGGAAAGCATATCAGGCGTATGCAAGTCATTCATCAGTGTGCAGTCAGGGACGCCGCGTGAGACTGGGCTGTCCCGAGAAACAAAACCAGTGATGTTCCTATATGTAAAGGAAAAGACTTTATATCAAGGATTAATTTTATATCCAAAAGGCGTCCCTGCCCAGTCCAACTGAAGTCCATGGGTCTGATGCTCGCCAGGGCCCTCCTCAGACGCACGTCGCTGAGGCCAGTGATACAGAAGGGGAAGCAGGGAGAGCGCAGGTCATGAGCCTGGTCTTGTTGCTCCAAGGCCAGTGGAAGTATGGCAGGGTGGGACAGCTCCCAGGCAGCAGCCCACGTGGACCTGCTCCTGGGAGACAGACACCGAGTCCCAGCGAGGAGGAAGTTAAAGAGCCAGACGAAAGAGAAGTTTCCAACATCTCTCTTATAAAAGGGCACACCCCCAAAGAGGCATCGCCAGATGGCCACCAGATCTATAGTTTAGGCTCCACCCCTACTCCACACAAGGCTTATCATAGACGATGTCTAGTTGGCATAGATTTTAGCCATCACAGAGGCCTTGTCGTTCCAAAGAAAAAACAGGAAGATTCATCTTAGGCTAGTTACAGTTGTTTTTTTTTTTTTTAAAGAAAAGGACATGGTTGAGACTGGACAGCTAACCAAAAGTTCAGCAGCTCAAACCCACCTAGAGAAGGTGAAGGAGTACACCCAGGGCACTGAAAGATCACTGACTCATGTTATAGGACAGGGAGGAGCCTGTGTGTTCCCCAGATGAACTGTTAATGGGAGCAGAAGACCCCTTCTTTCTCCCTTAGAGCGGCTGGCCAGTGGTTTCCAACTTCCAACCTTGTGGATCAAAGCCCAATGCCTAACTGTCACATCACCAGGGCTCCCTAGCAATTCCCTGGCATCACAGTGGTTGCATGACTCGGAGTGGACAGCTAGCCGCCCCAACAGCGCAGACCAGAAAACAACCCCAGGCCAATCTTAGGCACAATGTTGACCTTGGGTTCTTTGTGCAAGGTCAAGTGTGGGCCCTCTTGGTTAGCAGACATTTTATCACAAAGGTGAGGTTGTGCAGTTTTATGGCTGCTCTATCTCCTGTACTTCTGAGACCTTAGGTGCTGTGCTCATTGTTGGTGTTGGGTGTTTTCCATCACAACCATCACCCTCTGTGTGGTGTCCTGTGTTCTCAGAGGCATCAGTCAGCTTGGTCCTCACTTTCTCTCTTGAGCACGCTCTAGTGTCCAACCCCTCCTGATCTGGCACATCCACGGACCACCCCAGCCAGGTTTCTGGCAGACATAAAGTCATGGTTGTGATTCAAAGAAGAAGAAAAATGACCTCTAGGACAGCAGTTATCAACCTGTAGGTTGTGACCCCTTTGGAAGTCAAATGACCCCTTTACAGAGGTCCCCTAAGACCATCAGAAAACACAGGTTTAGGAACCCAGGCACTGCTCCTCTATCCATCTCCAGGTGGTCTGTCCATGGGCAGATTACTCCCCCCATTACGAGTACCTGGTGTGAAGTCTGTTACCCATGCTACACCATGCTCCAAGACAAAATTTCATTTGCTTGTCCTTAGAAATAAATATTTCACAATATATTTTTTTGTGATGAATCACTGTGCTTTAATGGTGTTCAATTTGTAACAATGAAAACATTCTGCCGGGCTGAGCCCCAGTGGCTCAGTGGTTGAGTGCCAAGTCCACTGGCTTGGGGTTCAAATCCAGCAGCAACTCTCCAGGAGCAAGGCTGGGCCTCCCACTCCCACCAGAGATACCCCCCTGCAAAAAAGAAAACATTCTTCCTATTGGATAGTTACATGACAATCCATAACAGTAGCAAAATGGCAGTTATGAAGTAGAAATGAAAATAATTTTATGGTTGGGGCTCACCATCACATGAGGAGCTGCATTAAAGGGGCACAGCATGAGGAAGGTTGTGAACCACTGCTTTAGCAGGTGGGTAGCAGAAATTTACTAGAGGCAACTGCCAGAGAGTTCATAGTCAAGGGGTGCTCTGACAGTGAATTTCCTTGGAAGGGCTGAGAGAGGTGTGTGGAAGTGAGTGGGAAAGGGTGGAACAAAGAAAAGAGAGAGAAGGAGGGGAGGGTGTTAGGAGAGGAAGCAAAAGAAGGTTTCCTCTTGTGTTGAAGGTCTGAACTGAGCATGAAGATCTTGTCGTCAATGGAGATCAAAACATTGACACAAAAGAAGGTGGAAAGGATAATTGAAACAGCTGTGTGTGTGTGTGAGAAAGAGAGAGAGAGAGAGAGAGAGAGAGAGAGAGAGAGAGAGAGAGAGAGAGAGAGAGAGAGGAGATATCCCCATCCCCAGTTGTCATCAAATCAATGGTGACTCATGGCGTGCATGTGAAGGGCAAAGAGGAGATGGAGGAGATAAACTATCCCGGATGTAGGCAGTGAGGAAGTGGAAGGAAGGCTCATAGGAACAGTGAACGAAAACTGATGGCACCTGGGAAAGGGAATTCATGTTTGACATCTACAAGGGACTGATTTTCCTTTGAACATTTCATTGTGCTTGAGCTGAAAGTTTGTGCAGCGAATTCGCTTTCCATTCAATAATTCACCTGCTAATTGTTCCAGTCTCCACAGTGTGTCGGGGTTCTCCCCAGTTCCACCCTGGGTCCCCATTTACTTCTATCCAGCATCTCTGTCCCTTCCTTTTCACCTTTGTTTGGGGGCCAGGGTTGCCCTATGGGCCTCATGTAATTGAATATGATAAGGAGCATCTTCCTCTTGAGTGTTAGTCCCTTTAGGGGTCAGGCTTACGATTTGGCTGAGATGTGACCCCTGGGAATGCATCAATTCCATGTTCAAAGGGCAAATTCGGAGACGAGTCTCGGGAGTTCCTTTAATTGCTGTCAGATCGTAAGTCTGGTTCTTTGTTTGTGTGAGAACTTGAGTTTTGTTCTTTATTTTTCTCCCATTCTAACAAGGGCCTTCTATTGCTTCCCTGGTCAAAAGGGTAGCGGTAGCCAAGCACCAGCTCAGAAAGCTGAGGTACAAGTGGATCCTTAGATCTTTGGATTAATTGCTTCCTTGAATCTTTGGTTTTCTTCACTCTCCTTTGGGAATGACCAATAGTTATATCTTAGTTATATCTCAAAAGCTCTTAAGACCCTAGACACCATTCACTAAACTAAAATGCACATTGTCTTTATGTATTGTGCTAATGCCTGCTGATCTAGAATATTCCCTAAGACTATGATTCCCTAAAATTAGACTTCAAGCCTAGTAGTTCAGTCCTGTGGGGTGGTTTGATAATGTCTAAGAGTTTCCCAAGCTTTCCCCCCTATGTGTTCTATGCATGTAATCTATGTAGGCAGAGCTATAACCATATCTGTAAATGCATCTGTGTGTCATCTTGAAAATCTCCCCCATTGTTTTGCATTAATATCTACTTATGTATCTACTCACAAGTTATTGTCGCTAATGTTGTTGCAGAATTATATATGTTACCATATTTAGTGTAATGACCTCTTATTTTTAAAAAATTGCAAATTGAGTGAAGGTTTACAGAGCAGATCAATTTTACAGTCAAGAATTCATACACATTTTGTTTCATGTCATTGATTACAATTCCCCCAATGCAACATTACTTGTCCCAGTTTCTCCCTGTATCCCATTTCCATTCCTTCATCTTTCCTAATGTTTCTGAACTTTGTTCTTGAGTAAATACTGCCCCTTTGATCACAAACAGTTTGATTATCTCAATGTATGAGAAACTCCCTATTGTAGCTTTTCCCTTTTGGATCTATCTATTGTTTGGCTGAAAATCGAGCCTTGCAGGTGAGTTCATTTTCAGACCTGAAGGGAAACTAAAGAAGGCCCCTTGTAGATTCTGGAGGTTCCACAAGTCTCTAGCTGACCAGTAAGCCTGATTTCTTTTTAAATGATTTTGAAATTTGTCGCACACTTTATTCTCGTACTACTTGATAGTAGTAGCCAGGCATCATCCAGTTCTTGAATCTCAGGGTCCTGAATACTGATGTTCCCATGGTCAATTTTTCTATTGGACTAATTGTTTCTATGTGCTTTTATGTTGTCCTCTCTTCCTTCTTCTGGAGAGGGAGAGACCAATCGTTAACACCAAGATTTCTGTTCATAGTCCCCAGGGACTACTCACCAGCTGTCCAGTATTCTTGTGTACGTCTCAGTATTTTCCTTTGCTCCTGCTGGGTTGTGTTGACTCCCCCAACTTTGTATATTTCTCTTCTCATCACCAGCATTTTCACGTGTCTACTGTCCAGTTATAGACACTCCCACCCCCTTCCCTTTCCATCTATGATAAACACCCAAACCAGTTTCTTTTAAAAAATATAAGCCCTTCTGTGTTCTAGGTTGACTAGAGATACAAATTCATCGACACTCAAATGTGTATCAGAAAGAACTTTATATACAAGAGCAATTGAAAAAACATCCCAGCCCAGTCCAGATCAAGTCCATAAGTCTGATATTAGCCCATATGTCTGAAACCACTCTATAAACTCCTCTTCAGCTTCATACAACACATTCAATGACACTGAATGCGGGAAGATCACAGGCCAGTGGATGGAAAGATTTGTGGATCTGGTGACTGATGGATCTCCATGTGGCTCCTCCAGCTCCAGGACTCTAGTGTAGTCCCATGGGTCTTGTTCACAGGAATATCTCACTTGTGTCCTGCTTCCAATTAGCTCTTTATCTCCTTAGCGATTTCAAATGAGGTCATCAAGTTGTGACCTGATTGACAGGCTAAACTCCACCCCTTCACTCTTAATATTATCAAATTGACAACAGATTATGTAAGTACCACACCTTCCTCAACTTTTTATAACTGATCTCATATAGTAGCTGTCCTTTTGTGGTTGACTTGTTTCACTCAGCGTAATGTCCTCCGGATTTATGCACATTGTCAGCTTTTTCACAGTCACTAATATTTACTTAAGGTTGCATAGCTTTCCATGGTACCTTACTTTTTGTACCTCAATTTGTTTTTTCCATTCTTCCATCAATGGACATTTAGGTTGCTTCCATCTTTTTGCTATAATGAATAGTTTTGGGATGAACATGGGTGTGCAGGTGACTATTTCCATCACAGCTCTCATTTCTCTAGGATATATACCTAGGCATGGGATTGCTGGATTGTATGGTATTTCTATTTCTAGCTTTTTAAGGGAGCACAGTATTGCTTTCCATAGTATTTGTGCCATTTGACAGTTCCACTGGCAGTGTATAAGATTCTAATTCTCACACTACCTTGCCAGTATTTGTTGTTCTGTTTTCTGTGGTTCCCCACTCCCACCAAAATAAGAGCTGTTATTGTTAGGGTGAGATGGTGCCGTATTTTATTTTTATTTTTTACTAGTCTTCAGGTTCTCTTTTAATTTTTTGGCGAAGTAATTCAATGAACATGAGTATTTAATAAATAGTAGGTTTCTGTTAACTATTTTTTTTTTGTGGGCATCACTGCCTCTGGTGGTCGTGGGTGCTACCCATTGCCGCTCCTGAGAGCCGCCGCTGGATTTGAACCGCCAAGCCTGCGGGCTGCAGTTCCGCACTCAACCACTTACACCACCGGGGCTCAGCCCTCTGTTAACTATTTTATCTTTTGATGTTTGTGTGTTTTTATTTGTTTGATGTTCTATTTGTGCTATGTATGAGAGCCCCTGCATTTGTACTACTTTCCCTTCTGTGACCTTTACATTTTAGGTTTGAGATTTAGGTCTTTGCTCTATTTTGAGTTCGTTTGGGTGCATGGCGTGAGGTAGGTATCCTGTTTCATTAGAATGAAAATAGATATCCCATTTTGCCAGCACCATTTGTTAACAAGATTATTTCTGCTTCACTGAATAAGCTTCCACCTACAGATGGTCTTTGACAGAGGCCATCCACCCTCTGTTAAGAAATAGCTGTCCACAGCTAGATGAATTAAGTTTTTGTTTTTTGGGTTTCTCTGGTCTATGTGCCTGCCTTTGTATAAGTACCGGGATGTTTTGAATATCATAACATGTTCTGAGGTTGAGAAGTACCAGGTCTCCTACGCTGTTCTTCAATAATGTGTTAGTTGTCTGTATCCTCTTTCCTTTCCATATAAAGTTGGCATCTGGTCTTTCAATCTCATTTTAAAATGCTATTGGAATTTGGGTCAGGATTACTACAGATTGCTTTGGAGAGTACTGACATTTTCACGATGTTAACTCTTCCTATCCATGAGCATGGTATGTTTTTTCCATTTTTGAAGTTCTCTTTTGGTTTCTTGTAGTAGAGTTTGGTAGTTTTCTCTGTAAAATTATTTTACATCCATAGTTAGACTTATTTTTAGGTATTTTATCTTTTTGAGGGCAATTGTAAATGGTATTACTCTCCTGAGTTCTCTGTTAGTGTTAGGTACTGTTTGTTGGAGTTATTTAGATGTTCTGTGTTTTTCTTGAGTTTCTAACTTTTCTGTCCTTCATCAAAAGTGGTGTGTTAAAGGCTGAGCCCAGGTGGCGTAGTGGTTGTGCGCGGGACTGCGGCCCACTGGGACAGAGGTTCAATTCCAGCAGTGGGGCTGGGCCTCCTACTTGCACCACCGGAGAGCAGTGATGCCAAAAAAAAAAAATGTGGTGTGTTAAAATCTCCTACTATTAATGTGAAACTGTCTTTTTCACGTTTTCATACTATTAGAGTTTGCTTTCTATATTTTGGAACTCTCCCATTGGATATGTAAGTGCTTATCATGTCTAGGTCTTCTTGGTGGATTGATCCTTCAATCATCACATGATGGCCTTCTTTTTCTCTGATGATGCATGTTAACTTGGACTATTGCTTTTCAACTCAAAAAGCTCACAGCCATAAAGCCGATGCTGATGCATAGCGACGCTGTAGGAAAGGGCAGAATTACCTCTGTGGGTTTCCAATATGGTAATTCTTCCATCCCTCATCTTTTTTTGAATAGTATTTGCTTGATGTATTTTCCCCATCCCTTAATTTTTTAAATCTTTTTTTTTTATGTCTGAGGTATGTCTCTTCTAGGCAATATATTGATGAGTCCATTTTAAAATCCATTCTGCCACTCTCAGTTTCTTGACTGGTGCATTCATACCATTTATATTCAATAGGTGTGAAATTACTGCTTTCATTTGTTATGCTTTGAGTGTGTGTGTTTTGATGGTTTCTTCTGTTTAATTTTCTGTGCTGAGTTCTTTGTGCTTATAGATTTTCTTTTAATTTTTTCATTGATTTTGTGTTTGCTGAGTCTTTATGGCTTTCTTCTTTTATTTTGGTGAGTTGGTTTTTAAATGTTCTTGGTGGTTACTCTGAGATTTGCCTTTATTTCTCTAAGCTTAAAGCAGTCTGCTATTTCTTGATAGAAACTTGATTTCCTCTCTGTAAGAAAGTTCTATGGCGACACCATTGATTAGCCTCTTCTCATTTTGAAGTTGTTGTTTATAAACGGACATCTCTAGTTCCCTCTTTTCGTTTTGTGTCTTTGTTTTACCGAGATTTCTTTGTTCAGGTTGGTAGCTGAGTGATATCATATACCTAAACCCCAGGGTGTGTGTGTGTGTGTGTGTGTGTGAGTGAGTGAGAGAGAGAGAGAGAGAGAGAGAGAGAGAGGTTGAGTCTGTGTATGAAGAACTCATTTTTTAAAATATAAAGTTGCTCTTGTTTTTATAAATTTCTGTTTTTTCCTTGACTATCATTGTTTCATCATCTTATTTGAGAGACATAGGGTATGAGTTTTTATTGGAACTTATTTTTCTGTCAGCATTTTTAATATGTCATCTTAATGCATTCTTGCCTGCATGTTTTCTGACCAGAAATCAGAGCATAGTCATATTTGTGCTCTTTTGTATATACTTTTTGGTTATTTTTCCCCCAAGCTTCTCTCAGAATGTTTTGCTTTTGTGTTGGCTTTGGAAAGCTTGGTTATGGGCCCTTTCTTTGGGTCTATTTATATGGAGTTCTTTGGCCTTCTTGGAAATTTTGTAGTCTTTCCTGACGGTAGGGAGCTTTTCTGACAGTAACCCTTCAGAATTCTTTCTGTGCCTTTTCTGGTGTTTTTGTTTATAATGTCATCACGGTTCTGCATTTGTCTCCTTCTGTTCTGGAATTCCAGTAATAGATGACTGGTCTTGACAATGAATGGGGCATTATTTCTGATGACTCTGTCCCGTCTTTATAATTAGGATTTGTTGAGCCTACAGCCCCACCCCACCCTCATCTTTGTGCCTCTTGCTTCTTTTCCACTCTGTCCGGAAGGTCTCTGTTCATCCGGACACCTTCTTCCATTACAAATAAATGGAATTCTCACAGGCTCAGCTTCAAGGTCCAGAGGTATTGTTATGACCTGCCAGATGCAAAGGACTCCTAGATCTGTGTAAAATGAGGATACTAAAGCCTCATTACTGGGCCTTTCTAAGGAAAACATGAGATAATATATGCAAAGCACTTAGCGGAGAGCTTGGCACACACCGAGTGTTCCATAAATGATAACTATGATCTTTCTTTTCTTTTCTTCCCTCCGATCTCTGTGCCCAACCTGTCACCTCCTCCTGCCTTTGAAATGCCACTCACTTTCGTCCGCTTCTCTTCACCCCTGAACCTTTCTCACTCCGCGCATTTATTCCTACAACAGCAGATCCGTAGGTCTTCCTACCTCCTAGGCTCCCTACCACAACTTGCAGTCATTCTTTCATGTGCTTAGCATGTTGCAGAGGCTTTTACAAGCTCGCCGACACTTGCCTATCCCCCAAACCAGCCAACCCCCTTGGTGTGGGGTCAGCTCCGACTCATGGCAGTCCACGTGTTATGACAGGGCTCCAGGAAGAGGGGTTTCTGGGCTGTCATCTTTCTGGAAGCTGATCACATTAGTCCTTCCTTCCAGCGGCCCCTGGGTGGGTTTCAATAGCAAACCTGTCAGTGAGTCGGCCAGTGCCAACAGTTTGCTCTTGGTAGACAAATAAATGAAGGCTCTGAGAGATAAAGCGGCTGGCCCCACCTGGTGTGACTAATGAATGGCAGACCTGGGATGCCAATAGATGCCTCTTGAGCCCAAATAAGTACTTTTCCTACTGTCCACGGGGCTGAGTAAGGGATCGTTTATTTCCTGATGTGATTCTTGAGGAGAGAAACCCGGTTTTATATTTCCCATAAACATCTTTAAGGCCAGGCCTGCCAGAGGCCAGCCGGTTCACTCCCAGACACCCCCAGAAGCACAGGGCCGCTCTTGCTTGGCCGTGCCTCATGACCAGAGGCTCTGCTGAGTGCGAGGCTCCCTGCTCAAAGGCAGAAGTCTAGCCCTCACCCCGATCTGCACACAGTAGAGAAGGCAGGACCAGGAGCCAAATCAATAGAGGCAGCCCCCCAAATTTGAAAACCAAATTATGTACCAGCAGTGAGCCAGTCCATGGAAAGCCTACCCTATTAGAAATCTGAGGTTCCTAATTAAAAAGCCCATTTTATTAGAAATCTGAGATCCCTAATTAAAAATGAGTGCTACTTTATGATGTGGGTCAAAACATGATTAGCACGATCACCGTACTATTGGTATTTTAATGTACCTGAATGTGTTTCTCTGACATCTTTTACGCATGGGAAATATACCCCAGATTGTCTACTGAGGCAAATACTTAGCTCACTGGCACTACATATGAATTCTTTCTAATGGTCCTGACTTGCCTGCAACTGGATTCAAAAGCAGACTGCGCAAAGGAACTCGTTTGTGATCAGGGATCTGCCTGTACCTCCTCCCTCCCCCCCGGCGAGGCAGTGAGCCAATCAGGAGGAATTATGTTGTTTAAGTGTAGCTCAAGCCAGCAGAGAATAAAAGCTACCTCGTGCTCATTGCTACAGAAAGGAATTGAGATTGCATGAAAAGAAGGCTCTCTTCTCGCTGAGAGTTGTGAGATGTTAGAACTAGATTCCTGCCGAGGTTGTAGAAACGGCTCCCCTGGAGGTCTGTAAGAGTGAAGCGGCTGTGCCTCTTCTGGGCCCTGTGGCTGGGAGGGCTGGGAGTGGAGGTCGGGGGCAGGGCTGGGAGTCCAGAGGTGGGGTGCAGACAGCAGGGTGGAGGCAGGTAAGAACTCTGCCACAGAACTGGGGCTGGCCTGGGAGGGGAGGGCAGGCCCGGGAAGGCAGGGGTTCAGAGAGCCAGTCAGCAAGAACAGCTGTAACCAGCGGTTGAGAACTTGCTGGAAGCCCTGGGCAAGCTGTTATTGCCTCGTCTGTCTAATTGCTACCTGCTGGCTGGAGTAGGGGGCGGTGGGAGAGGGAAGGGCACGGGCCTGCTGAGGGAAGGAACTGGTTCTGGACCCTCAGGGGTTGATTGAGGCCAAATGGACAGAAGGCCCCCTATTTTCTCTGAGTGAAGCAGGGTGCAGAAGCTTAATACAGAAAGCCAGTCTGTAGAGCGAGCCCCTGCAGGACCTCCCAAGCCTGCATGCTTGGACCTAAGTCTGGGTGGGAGCAGGGGTGGGGGGCATGAAAGATTAAAGAAGTCCCATTGTGACTAGAATATCTTCTCAGGGCTGGGGCAAGAATAGGCGATTTAACTGGTTTGGGAGTGGGGGAGAAAATAGATTTGCATTTTAATACATTTCAGCGTGTTGCAGCGTGGACTGCAGAACCCGTGCGGGTGTCGGTCGATGGGGTCTGAGCCTGCAAAGGGTCTTTGCGGCTGCTGTGGGGTGTGACACACCGCCCCTCCGCCCTGTGGTTGGGTTGGGGGTGGGATCACCCTTTCTTCTGCCTGGGGAGCACTAGCGTGGAACATGTCTCCAGGTCTGGAGCAGCATCTCACGGGGAAATTCAACAAACATGGTCTCAGGGCCAGGCCCTGCTCTTGATGGCAAAGAAGCGCCGCTCTTAGGGGAGGCCTAGGAAACAGGGGCAGAAAGATGGAGTGAGTTTCCCCTCCGCCCCACCCCCCAAGTTCTCCAGGGGCAAAGCTGGGCTGGGGTGGCTGCTTCCTGCTCTGCTCCCAGTGCCTTGCCTGCCACCCTTCTCCGCATCTCTGCGGCTCCTCCTCACGCCCATTCCCTGCCATTAAGCAATTAGGCCACATTTGCTGCCTCCGAAGAGCTTACCAGGCAGGAGGGACCAATAGGGAGCTCAGGAAGCCAGCGGATGGCCATGTCTTCGCTCCTCCTGCCCAGGGATGGCACGGCCTGCACACATTGACCGACAGGGAACATTGGCATCAAGGGACCAGCATCTCCAGGTCTGGGGCAGCATGCATTATTCTGAGGCTGGCCTGCCAGTGTGGAGTTTCGGCTCCCTGGGAATCGTAGGGTCGGGTGGGATATGATTTGTTCACTGTCTGGTTCAGGACGGGTTGTCCACGGCTTGTTGGGCCAGTGGGGGAACAAAACGGAATGGGATGGTCTCTACCCTCAAGGAGCTGGCAGCACAGTAGGGAACTGGTGCCCAGCCTGTGCTGTGAGAGACACAGAGGAGAGGACAAGAGGACCAGGGCTGGGGAGATGCCACCACTAGCTTACCCCACCCCCATAACCTCCACCTGGGATTGTGGGGCAGAAGGTGTCTCTAAGACTTGGTGACAGGCACCCTCACTCCCCATCTCCTTGTGGAATTCTCCCACTGTCTTTTTGTTCATGATCACCCATCCTGGCCCAGTGGGACTCCTTTCTGGTGTCCCAGCAGGCGGCACACCCAAACCTCCTGGGGCTCCGGGCACCAGCACCAAGCATCGACTCTGCGGGGCCCCACGTGTCTCCGAGAAGAACTGTGATCTGTCAGATTTTCAGTGTCTAGTGTCTCAGAAGGGCACCGCCCAGCCCTTTTTTTTCTGAGGGGCTTCTGGCTTGACTCAGACTTCTGACCTTTCCGTTAGCAGCCGAGTGCCTTCATTGTTTGCACGGACCCCACGATATGGTCAGCATGCCATTCTTTTATGAAGTCGCCCCGGTGGCTTTGTGAGTTCAGCTGCTTGTCACAAGGTCAGCAGTTCAAAGCCCTCAGCCGCTCCACAGGTAAAAGAGGAGGCTTCCTACTCCTCTAAAGAGTTACAGCCATGCAAGCCCAAAGGGGCATTTCTATCCCATCCTATAGGACTGCGATGAGTTAGAATTGATTCAATGGTAGTAGGTTTTAAAAAAATTATTTTATAGATTAAAAACAACTAGAGAGGGCTGAGCCCCGGTGGCCTAGTGGTTGTGTGCAGGACTGCGGCCCACTGGGATGGAGGTTCAAATCCAGCAGTGGGGCTGGGCTTCCTACCCCCACCACCAGAGGGCAGTAATGCCCAAATTAAAAAAAAAAAACTAGAGAGGGGCTGAGCCCCTGTGGCGTAGTGGTTGAGGGCGGGACTGTGGCCCACTGGGTTAGCAGTTCAAGTTCAGCAGCAACTCTCCAGGAGCAAGGCTGGGCTTCCTACTCCCACCAAGGCAGTGATGCCACAAAACAAAAACAAAACCAAAAAAACTCAACTAGAGAGGAAGTGCAAAGCCGGGGTTCAAGACCGTCACTCAAGCATTCTGCAGACGCCTCCTGACCATGCCACACACCATAGCTTACTGACGCCTGGAATATTCTAATGCAGTGGTTCTCAACCTTCCTAATGCCCTGCATGACCCTTCCAGACAGTTCCTCGTGTGGTGGTGACCCCCACCCACCATGAAATTATTTTCATTGCTACTTCATAACTGTCTTTTCTACTCTGAGCAATCGGGTGACCTGTGAAAGGATCATTCGACCTCCGGAGGGGTCGCGACCCACAGGTTGAGAACCACTGTTCTAATGCACCCACAAGCTTGAATGGTCTGTCGGCAAAGTGAAGGGCCTGCGCCTGGGGTCTTTGTTATTGCATTTTGTTGCTGAAATCAGGAATGACACCCCAAATCCTATAGCCTTGGACCTGGCACCCTGGACCCCAAGCCATCTTTCCAGTGCAAATGGCACCGCCCCCCTTTGCCTGTGCGTGGAGAGGAGAACGGGTCCTCACGGTGAAGTCCACGTGGCTTGAAAGACCGCCACCTAGCGGCCATCTCCGTGCAGCCTGCTGGGGCCCCCAGTGCTCCCTAGAACGCGAAGGAAGTGAAGGGACCATTGGGTGTGAGCCAAAGGCCCTGCCCATTCTTCCAGGTCAGGACGTCCCTGCTGTCAGCACTCCCGTTCCAAAGAGGAGGAAGCTGAGGCTCAGAGGGCCAGTCACCGCTTCACGGTCTCGTAACTGCTAAGTCTGAAGCGGATTGAGATTCACGATTGGTGCACCTGCTTTTATTTAAAACCCCCCTCGCCGCTGGCTGAGTTGACTCCAGTTGAGGATGAGCCCATGGATGTCAGGGCAGCACAGTGCCCCAGGGGCTGCTTCCCAGAACTAGAAGGTCAGGCTTTTCTGGGTGGTCCCCTTGGCTAGCAGCCCATTGCGTTCACGGTTTGCACCTGGAGGGGCTCCTAGCCTTCTTGCCTCTAGGACCCTGGGGGTGCTGTAGGGTTAGCGTTGGGCTGCTAGCTGCAAGAGGCCACCAGGCACTCCCTGGGAGGGAGAGGAGACCGCCTGCTTCCATAAACATGTACAGTAGGGCTGAGCCCTGGTGGCCTAGTGGTTGTGTGCGGGACTGCGGTCCACAGGGTTGACGGTTCAGATCCAGCAGCAGCTCTCTGGGAGCAAGGCTGGGCTTCCTACTCCCACCAGGGCAGTGATGCCACAAAAAAAAAAAAGATTTCTAGTCTTGGAAACTCTAAGAAGCAGTTCTGCTGTGTCCTATGTGGGGTCGCTGCGAAATGGAACGACCTGAGGGCAGTGGGGGTGGATTGGTGGTTAGCTTGCTTTCCAAAGAGCCCCTAAAATGTTGGTGATTCAAACCCACCCAGGAGCTCTATAAGAGAAAAACGTGATGACGGCTTCCTTAAAGATCAAAACCCAAGCCCAGCTTGCTTTCATTGAGTTGAGGGCCGCTCATAGTGGCCCCATGGGACAGGGTAGAACTGCCCATGTGAGTTTCCAAGACTCACTCTTTACAGGAGCAGAAAGCCTCGTCTTTCCCCCGAGGAGTGGCTGCTGGTTTCGAACAGCCGGCCTTGCAGTTAGCAGCCCAGCGAGTAACCACTCTGCCACAAGGACTCCTCATAAAGATTTCCCCTAGGAAAACCCTCTGGACGAGTGCTGCTCTGCACACACAGGCTCTTCACTCACCGTTAGCCACTCAGCCCCCCAAGGATACCCTCCTGTCTCCTGAGGCCTATCATCACCAAGGCACTGCCTACTTCTCTCTCAGTCCAGCACAGCCCCTGCTCACTAGGTTGCCGCGTCCCTGCCTGTCTCTCCGTTCTTTGGTCTTGTCCTCAGCCGAGGCCATGGCTTTGTGCTTCTCTCAGGTGCACGTACCCCTGGTCGAAGCTTGCCCAACCTATTCCAACCTGCTCTTCTGACCTCCTCCCAAGTTGCCCCTCCTCTGGGCCAACCCCTCGCCATCCCACAGACGTACTGTGGGTCTTAGCCCTCATGGAAACCATCCCATGTCTTTGTTGGTTGCTGGTCTGTGGCCTGCATTCCTCACCGGGAAGGTCAGGCCCTGGGGGAGGGGCGTGGGGAGGGGGAGGAGGGCGCATCCCTGCCACCTACTGCGGCATGTGCATAGCTACCGCTCCATGCCGGATGCCAAATTAGTGCCGGGGAGGGGCAGAGGAGGAGAAAAGACCTGAAGACTGCCGTTGTCTGTGTTTAACTCAGAGATCTTTTCATCCCTTCTGCGGCTTCCTGTTGTCCTTGTCAACTTCCTTCCTGACCTCAGAGGCCTAGGAGTCAGAGGTGGACTTAGGCCCTGGGGCTTGGTTTATTTGCACATATGACAAAAGCCAACCAACCCATCTCTGTGAACTTGCTTCCACCTCCTGCATCCCCACGTGTGGAGGCGTAGAATTGCACCCGAGAGTCTTCTTGGCTGCGGTCTTTTTTTTTGGGGGGGGGGGGCATCACTGCTCTCCGGTGGTGGGAGTAGGAGGCCCAGCCCCACTGCTGGAATTGAACCTCCGTCCCAGTGGGCCGCAGTCCCGCGCACAACCACTATGCCACCGGGGCTCAGCCCTAGCTGTGGTCTTTCTAGAAGGAGTTTGCCACGACTTTCTTCCACGCGACCAGTAGGTGGGGGTGGAACTGCCAGCCCTCAGGTTAGTGGCCCATCACACACTGTTTGTGTCGTCAGGGCTCCTTTAATTGGCAACAAAGTAGAAGTGCAGAAGACCTGAAGATGCCTGGAGTCTGGTCCTCACGGCCTTTGACGTGCCTGGAGAGCCTGGGTTCTTTCGGCAGAGGTTGTTGTTAATTCTTGTAATGAGCTTGTACCTTCTAGATCTTGCTCTCGGTCATTGAAAAGGAGGTCTAATTGGTCATTCAGGCCTGCAACCCATTCTGCTCTCTAACGTCATTACTTCTTCCACCGCATCCCGGAGCTGGGAAGGTGGATTAGCATCTCAGGATTATTAACTGCCTGTTCTCACTCGCCCAGGGTTGGATGTGCTCCAGAAGGTAGACTCTGGGGGGCGAATTTAAATTTCGAATCCTGCATTTCTCCGGAGGAGCAGGGCACAGGGACAATCCTTTCCGACCGGCTAATAATCTGAGCAGCGTTCCGAGTGTGTGCCCAGATGCCACCACTATTTGAGACTCACGGAGTAAAAGCCACGGTGGCATAGTTGATGTCACTTCAGGGCAGGAGGGGCGCTACAATGATTTGAATTAAGCAAGATCAGGAGAATTTTGCTCTGGACAAACAGTCCTGTGACGGGGGCGGGTATGGGGACAGAGTGACGTGAGCATTGGACCAGGAGTCAGGCAACGTGGTGTGTCTTCAGGGCCCACCCCTGTCGTGAATGTTCCCACAGAGTGGATCGAACTGGATGCTCTGAGGTTGCAGGGCTTGACCTAGAGGGTGGGGGTGGGGTGAGAAAGCCGGCAGGAAAGGAGACCAATGTTGATGGTGTCCCTCCTCTCCACCGGGCAGGGTCGTGAGGTCCTCATAGCAGCCCCATTTTGCAGTGAGGAGGAGAACAGAGGTTACGTAGCTGGGCACTGGTGGAGCTGGAATGCAAACCTCGACACTGTCACTTTGCCACCAGGCACCTGGTGATCCCAATGCTACGCTCCAGATCTGTGGCGGTCATGCACTTTGGTGTCAGTTTCAGGATTGGGAGTACAGAGGCGGAGTCTAGCCTGTCCATCTGGAGATAGCCAATGAGACCTCTTTGTGGGCATGGCTTTCTCCTGAGAATTCCAGGAAGTCTTGCAGTATTTCCCAATTGAAGGAGAGAGACTTGATTCAGTCTCTTGGAGACAGTCTACAGATTAGACAACATGGCAGCATGATACAGACCCTGAGTCCCGGAGACTGAAGGGGCCGGAGGAGAAGCCACATGGGCTTACCCTGATGGGACCAAACCTCTGGGGCCGGAGAAGCCACATGGAGACTCCTGCCAGTGCTGAAATGCTTGGGGGTCACGTGGAGACCCTTAACAATGCTGAGCTGCTTCTACCACCACTGGATACTGCTGATGAACCCTGAGGCCTGGAAATGAGGAGCCAAAGGGAGACCCCTGCCAGCACCAGGATGCTTCTACTGCCGCTGGATACACAAGACTCGGCACCCACTGGCCTGTGATTGTCCTGGTGTCATTGCACATGCTTCGTGAGTCGGAAGGAGACATTATAGACCGGTATTGAACATATGGGCTCCTATGGGACTTGTGACCTTGGACTAGACTGGGTTGGGATGCTTTCTCAATGTTCATTCCTCTTGTACATCAATCTTTCCCTTACATCTATGTGCCTGTTTATGAATTTGTTTCTCTAGTCTACCAGGACTAACACAAGATCTCACGCCTAGAAGCAGCCCTTGCCTCTCAAGGAGCCTGCTCTTGTGCTCACAGTGACAGGGAGGATGAACTCTGCAGGGGTCCTCAGATTTTCTGGTTCCTGTCAGCACCATGTTCCCACTCCCCATCAGGCAGCTCGTGAGAGATAAGCTGATCTTCCTGTAAGTCAGGGGCAGTGACCAGGGGCATGAGCCAACCTTGGTCCCAGTGCTATTCTATAGTTGCACCTCCAGTGTTTACAGAGGTGGGGTAGGAGGGGGTGGAGCTCTTCTGCACCGGAACTCTGGTGGTGTGGTGGGGTCCATGCGGGGCTGTTAACCACAAGGTAAGCAGTTCAAAAACACCAGCTACTTCTCAGGGTAGACATGAACCTTTCCGATTCTGTAAAGAGCTGGTCTCAACAAAGAAGCAGATAGACTTTGGGCCTCTGCTTAACTCTTACCTCAATACAAGAATGAGTTATTCTACAAATATGGCACTGTAGGAGACTCACCTTCCTGACATGGTCGCTGAAGACAAAGTGGGTGCATAAGCAAATGTGGTGAAGATTGCTGATGGTGCCTGGCTATTGAAAAATAAAGCATCTGGGGTCTTGAAGGCTTGAAGTTAAACAAGTGGCTATCTGCTTTCTGCCCCTCTGGAGATTTACAGCCTCGGAAATCCACAGGAGCTGTAGGGCTGCTTTGTTCTGTACTTTTGAGCACATGACCCTCTTTCCTGGTGGAGGACGCTGGGCCTCAGTCTCTGAGTAGCGATATAAGTGCCTCAAAGCTGGTCAGCAAGGCTTGATCCTCCGGTGCTTCTGTACAGTGGAGAGAGGGCCGGATATTCTGAATGAAAACCCAGGCCTATCTGGAGTTGGAAGCAGGATTCTGAGTTCACAATCCTGGAGTAGTTCCTCTTCATGGATTCTCAGCACAGTGATTCAACTCTCAAAGCCGGTGAGAGTCCATGCCCCCCCAATCTAGTTGCCCAGAGTCCTTGTCCCGGGGCTCATTGCTCTGGTCCTCTGCAGACCCCATGCTTCAATGGCTGATGGTTTCTTCTCGCCTGCAGCCAAATGGCACAGCCTCAGGTCAAACTAGCCCTTCTGCCCCATCCCCACTTTTTTAAAAAAGGAAATTCACACTAAGATGTGAGTGACTGATAAATTGTCCATGACCGGCAGGTGTCCCTCTATTTAAAGAGAAGCTGATCAATCTCCATACCTCTTCCCTTAATGAACTCTCACTACCTATGTCTCTAGGCTCTTCAGGCCAAGATTCTCAGGACAGATGGA
>PVJH01017737.1:0-47878 GCA_004026705.1 Nesogale talazaci | reverse complement strand
GGAGGGGAAAGGTTTTTTTTTTTTTTTTTTAAAAAGGAGCTTGTGTTAAGGGCTCTAGTGGAAAATATTGGGAAATGTATGTGGAAATATGTGTGCAAATGTGCTTGATGCAAATGATGTACTGAATGTTGTAGTAGCTGTAAGAGCCCCCAATAAAATTTAAAAAATTAAAAATGTTACCGCTTAGCTTAAGAAAAGCCATTTTTGTACTAAACCTCCATTTTGTTCTCTAAGGAAAGAAGTAATAAAAAAACTAAGTCACCGTGACATTCTAAATGTCAGCCAGATAGCCGAAAAAACATATACACCCACTAATATCTGGCTAAGATAAGTAGACTAGTAAAAATGCCCTTGTTATCTCCTGATATCATCCTATCTTGCATCCTGCCCCTACCCCCATGGAATGTTTAACTAACTGTATAAAAGGGAAAGAAAAATTTGGTTCGGGGCTGCAGTTTTGGACCCTGCGTGGCCATGCTGTAGCCCAAATTCGAATTTGCCCCCTTTTCCCTTTCCCTTTTTAATAAAGCTTTGCTTTATTACTCTGCAGAGGTGTGGGTCAGTGGTCTTTATTGGGCATGCACTCCACAACATTTGGAGGCCCCAGCGAAATCTGCCCACCTTCACTGACCTCCGGTCCGGATCATCTTGGAGGAGCTGTGCAGCCGTGGGTAAGTTAGGCCTGAATAATTAAGTTCAATTTTGGGTGCGCGCTAAGAAACTTTAAGGTTTGTTGTGAAAAGTTTCTTTGGGCAGTGTGGAAGGCCGGGACGCCGCATGAACTTCCCCTGCAGCCTACAGACAGCGACGGCTGTTGCGGCTTGAGGTTATTGTGAGGTTACTGTCTTCCTCTGGAAAAAGACTCAGGAGTGGTCTACACCTGCCCTTCCCTTTGGTTGTGAGGTTTTAGTCTTCCTCTGGAAAAAGACTCGGGTGTCTGTGCACCTGCCCTTCCCTTCGACTGTGAGGTTTTAGTCTTCCTCTGGAAAAAGGCTCAGGTGTTTGCTCCTGCCCGTCCCTTTTAGTTGTGAGGTTTTAGTCTTCCTCTGGAAAAAGACTCAGGTTTGTGCGCTTGTCTCTCCTTCTGATTAAGGTTTGTTTTTCTTTCTGAAAGAGTCTTGGGAAGTTGTTTTTCCTCCTTGATTTGTGGTCATTACCTTTGAAACTCAGGCGTCTCGTGTCTTTGGTTTTGTTTTCCCGTCTAAGTGTCTCCTTGAAACTTTATGTTTGGTCCAAACTCTTTGCTTGGGCCATCTCTTTCTATTTGCTCAAGTCCAGGGAGATTTTTTCTTATAACTTTAATAATTAGTATTATTTCTCTTGGTCTTTATTCCATGGCTCCGTTGAATTGGACGCGAAGACAAAAGTGGTGTTTGGTGTTCTTGTATATTGGGGCCTGTTCTCTTTTATTTGGACCTGCTTGCATTTTTGAATTCACCATGGGTGCCGGCCACTCCAAGAGTTCAAGTGATACCTCTATCCCTCCGTTGGAATGTTTACTCAAAAATTTTAGTGATTTCAGGCACCGTGCGGAGGGTTATGGTGTCTCTGTGAATGCATTTGATTTAAAGAAGTTTTGTACATCTGAGTGGCCTAGTTTTGGTGTAGGCTGGCCTGAGAATGGGACAGATAATATTAACCTTTGTTTTAAAATTCAACAGATCTGTTATGGAAAACCTGGCCATCCAGATCAGATTCCTTATATTGATATTTGGACTGAAATTCTGTATGATTTTCCTCCTTATCTCAAACGGTGTGGATTCAAACCCTCCAGTCGACCACCACGACGCATTTTAGTCCTTAAACCTCCTGTAACCACCTCTACCCACGCCTCCGAAGAGACCTCCACCCGCAGCCCCGAAGAGACCACCCCTTCCGCAGTTTCCACCCCACCTTCCTCCCTCGTTTTACCTGAATCAGACCCTGACCCCTTTTTGTCTGTCCCTCCACTTTACCCTCCTCTTCCTTCTCCCCAGTTTCCTCGTCCTCCACTCCCTTTAGCCCTCCCTATACTAGGTCAAAGGTTATGTACCTGCTGGACATTTCCCCCTTAGGGAATCCCTTACTGCAGAAGGGGAAACTTGCCCGGTTTATGTCCCTTTCACTACCTCTGATCTATATAATTAAAAAGAACAGAACCTCCCCTTTCAGTGAAGACCCCCAAGGATTAATCACCCTCTTAGAATCTGTTTTTTATACCCACCCCTCCACCTGTTTTTTCTGGTTTTCTGAAGACCACAACCAAAGCAGTAACAACTGCTGTGGTCCTGGTTCTGTTATACTGGTTTTAAAGTGTGTGATCGCCGGCCCGCCAAGTGTGTCTCTGTGTGTTTCTGTCAGTCTGTTCATGTGGCCCTTTGTCTAGTGTCTGGGTCTTGGTTTCCTAATAGTTTTCTTTGTGGTGTTTATTTTGGCTGTGGAACTTGAAACAGTAGCCCCAGCAAAGTGGACTGTATTACAAAAAGTAAGCCTAGGTTTGGTTTATATTTGTATCTGCCTGATTTTTCCCTTTTTACAGTGTATTTAAAAGCCACATTGTCACTCACTGTTGGTGTCCCTGTTCCTGTAAAAATGGGTCAAAAATCAAGACAAATTTAAGTTAACATAAGTCACCGCAAGTCACAGTAATCCTGTTTTTATTGGTGATTTTCAAGGTAAAATTAGTGTGTTCACAGTTTTATACTGCTCTGAAGTGTTTTTTTACTCTTTAAATGTTTAAATTTTTATGTCAATGTCTTGTCATATAATAATTATACAAGTTGTCTACAAATTTGATTTATTTCTACTGGCATTTTAATCTGACCATTTAGGTTTAAGATTTCAAATGAAGAAAAAAATGCACAAATATGATGCTTAGATTTTAGAGTTTTCAGTAAATTACTATTAAGGAAGGATGTTAACTTGTATTGTCAGAAATCAAGAGCTGTTTATATTTGAAAGAAACAATTTTAAAAAATTTATAAGTTGTTTTATTCTTAATAAGGTTAAAAAGCTATTGGTTTAAGTAAATTCTCAACTTTTTGTTAAAAGTAATAACTGTAGAAGTTGCTTGTCCTGGATTTCAGAAATATTGTTTTAAAAGGTACTATTTTTGGCATAGTGTTTGCCGGCAGTCTCTAAAAGATTTTTAAAACTCAAATATTTAACTTAAATCTATTGCTGCTGTGTATTTCTCTTCTATAAGCAGCCTATTTTAATACATGTTAACAAAATCCCTTGTCTTGGGCTTTGCAAAAGTCTGTAGAAAAAAGTATAATTTAATCTCTTGACCATATAAAGTGTAAGTTGCTTTTGTTCTAGGACAATTAATGGCAATGCAGCGTCAAGCAAGTTTGGGTTAGATTGATGCTACTTGCAAGATTTCTGTTAAAAATTGTAAAGTTAATGGCCACAGGCATGTTTTCACAATTCCAGTAATTTATTAAAGATTGAATTTGCTCTCAAACATGTTAGTCTATAACCCTTTGCTAGCAGTTAATACAATTCTCATTTCAGTGAATGTTTAAGTCTAGAAGGTCAAAGTAAGTCGCAGAAGGTCCGAGTAAGTCGCAGAAGGACCGAGTAAGTCGCAGAAGGACCGAGTAAGTTGTAGAAAGTCAGAGTAAGTTGCAAAAGGTTAGAGTAAGTTGCAGAAGGTCAGAGTAAGGGCAGGGTAAGAATGTCTGGCTGTGCCAGAATGTGAAAGAAATATAAAAGCTTAAGTTGTTTAAAGGAAAAAGTGAATGTGGTCATAGTATAGTGTGAGATGTGTGAGAGAAAGAAAAAGTGGTCAGTGTAAATAAACGAACATCCCCCTTTGTGTTAGCATTGGGTATGTAATAGGTGACTGGTAAAATCTTTCACTGTGTAAACTACACAATGTATAGTATTAAATGGGGCTTATCATAACCTTTTTGTTCTCTTTTTGACTAAAGTACAACTTAATGCAAATATTGTTTTTTATAAATTTAAATATATTCTGTATGTGTGTGTAGGTCTCAATATAACAATTGTTACTGCCATAAAATTATAGATCTAGTATTAATGTCAGAAATCAGGAAACAGGAGCCTAACCCGGTACCGCCATACTTTGTTAAAAGGGCTAAAAAAGCTGCCAGGAAGCCCACTAACCTATCTAAAGTAATTGAAGTTAGGCAGGGGTCTAAAACCCTGCAGCTTTTCTGGAAAGGCTGCAAGAGGCTTAGAGGGTTTATACACCCATAGACCCCAGTGCCCCTGTTAATCAGGCAGCCCTCGTCATGCAGTTTGTAGCACAGCCAGCTCCAGACATCAGGAAAAAAAAAGTTGCAGAAATTGGAGGGGTTTGAGGGCAAGTCTCTTTTTAAACTATTGGCTGTGGCCCAAAAGGTTTTTGATAACCAAGAAGATCCAGCAGAGGCAACCAGAACATTGTTGGTATATGGTGTCAAATTTAAAGGATGCATTCTTTTGTCTGCCGTTGGCTAAGAAAAGCCAAAGGTTATTTGCCTTTAAATGGATTGACCCTGAAAGGGGTAAAAGTGGACAATTAACTTGGACAAGGCCTCCGCAAGGGTTTAAAAATTCCCCAACCATTGTTGATGAAGTGCTAAGCCAAGACCTGCAGGGTTTTCGTCAAACTCATGACCGAGTAACCCTGCTCCAGTATGTGGATGACATCCTATTGGCGGCCGGCACCCAGCCGGAATGTGCTGCTGCCACCGAGGAACTGTTAAAAACCTTGGACCCGTTGAGTTATAAAGTCTCAGCTACAAAGGCCCAGTTGTGTAAAGAAGTTGTCACCTACCTGAGGTACAAACTAAAAGGTGGTGACGGGACTCTATCCAAGCCATCCCCAAACCCACCATCAAGAAGCAGGTACGTGAGTTCTTGGGAGCAGTGGGGTATTGCAGGCTATGGATCCTAGGGTTTGCAGAAATCACGAAGTCTCTCTATGCGGCCACTGGAGGTACTAACAAAACCTGGTGTGGACTGAAGTGGAAGAGAAGGCCTTCCAAAAGCTAAAGACTGCACTGGTAAGTGCTCCTGCTCTGGCCCTCCCCAACCTTGAAAAGCCTTTTCACCTGTTTGTTGCAGAAACAAATGAAGTAGTAAGAGACGTGTTGGTGCAAATTCTTGGCCCCTGGAAAAGACCAGTGACATACCTCTCAAAGAGGCTAGATCCCATGGCCGCTGGGTGGCCCAATTGTCTCAGAGCCATAGCCGCCACAGCTCTGCTGGTAAAAGAGGCCTGAGAGTTCACCTTTGGCGAAAATCCAACTGTCACAGCTCCACACAATGTGGAACAGTTACTCCGGGCGACTCCTGCTCAAGGTAACTGACTGGAAGACCAAGCTGCCTGGAAAGCAGCTTGTGCTGCACCTCTGAAAACTGTCGCCTTGGCCAAATTAAAGAAAGCTGAGGAACGACCTCACTATTCACCTTCCGAGTTGAAGCTGGCCAGAAAGTATGGCGGAAACCCAGTCATAAAGGATGGCAGAAAACTGCTTCCCCAAGCTGTGGGGATAAAGTTAATAAAACAAACACATGCCATGTTGCACCTCAGTGGTCCAAAAACTGGCAGAGCTCTTGCGCCAAAATATGTAATCAAAGGACTGTGTCGACTGACCAGGAGTGAAGCTACAAGATGCCTGACATGCGCTCAGGTAAATGCTAACCCCATTTCAGTCCAAAATCCAGGACAAAGGTTCCGTGGTAGCGCACTGGGAGAACACTGGGAAGTGGATTTCACTGAGCTCCCAAGAACACCAGGAAACTACAGGTACCTTCTTGTTTTTGTGGACACTTTTTCTGGATGGCCAGAAGCTTTTTCTACTAAGGGAGAAACTGCCCTCATAGTAGCTAAAAAAATAGTTTCTAAAATTATTCCTAAATTTGGCCTCCCCTTATGCATTGGCTTTGACAACGGCCTGGCATTCACCGCCCAGTTAACTAAATTAATAACTCGGGCACTAAAAATCAATTGAAAACTACATTGCAGTTATAGACCTCAAAGTTCTGGACAGGTAGAAAGAATGAATAGAACTATTAAGGAAGTTCTCACTAAACTAAAACTAGAAACCAGCGGTGACTGGGTTAGCCTCCTAACTTTGCTTTACTCCGAGCGCGGGGTACACCCCAAAAACATGGGTTCACTCCTTTTGAAATAATGTATGGGTTCCCTCCTCCAGTGGTACCTAAAATAGGGGAAGAATTTTTAAGTGAACCTGGTTGAGTCCTTAGAGGTATTGCAGGCGGCACGGTGCCAGATCCGAGGATATCTACCGACCAGCACGCTCAAATCTCCCCCAGAGGGAGCTAGCCAAAAACCCCTTTTCAGCCCAGGCAAGCTTGTGTGGGTGAAGAAGCTTCGTCCCAGTCAGCTTGAGCCCTGCTGGAAAGGACCCTTCATCGTCGTCATCAGCACCCCAACTGCCGCGGAGGTCGCCGGGGAGAAACATTGGATTCGCCGCACTCAACTCAAGCAAGCTGCTGAAACCGAAAGAATGGCTAAAAAACCCCATGACCCGGACTGCTGTCCTTGGACTCTCACTCGCACCCGTGGCGGAGGGGCTGGCTGCAGGCCCCCGGTGGAACCTGGTGGACTTGTGCGGATAGTGTCGCCCCTTGCGCGTTTGCTCCCTTGTGTTCTCCTTTGTGTTATCGCCCATATTGTCCCCCAGGTGTATTGCTGTTCGGGGAGAGGGGAGACGCGGGCGTCTAGACCTAGGCTGGTACCCTGGTCGGTTCAGAAACGCGCCTGTGCTCATACCGTCCTGCTTGGCCTAGGGGTTACAGGAGCAACTGCTGTAGAAAGCACTGCTCTCATGAAAGGAAATGCTGATTTGTCGGCCCTAAGCCTCGAGATCACTCATGATCTCCAATCCTTAGAAAAATCAGTAACAACACTAGAGACGTTCTTTAAGTTCCTTAGCTGAGGTAGTGCTGCAAAATAGAAGAGGTTTGGACTTATTATTCTTAAAGCAAGGTGGACTATGTATGGGCCTGGGAGAAGCTTGCTGTTTTTATGTAAATCATTCAGGTGTTATTAAAGAAAACATGAGCCAACTCAGAAAGAAACTTAAAGATAGGGAAGAAATGTTAACTAGTCAAGAAAACTACTATCAAAGGTTGTTCACTACCTCTCCCTGGCTCACCTCCCTATTGAGCGCAGTTGTTGGGCCTGTTATTTTACTCATTCTAGCTTTAACTATAGGTCCCTGTGTGTTTAAATGCTCTCCTCAATTTAATTAAAACCCGCTTACAGGACATAAAGCTAATGGTCCCTAGATCAAATTATCAAACTTTAGCTACTGAGGAATCAATGATTTGATTTAAGTCACAACAGAAGTGGGGAATGTTACCGCTTAGCTTAAGAAAAGCCATTTTTGTACTAAACCTCCATTTTGTTCTCTAAGGAAAGAAGCAATAAAAAAACTAAGTCACCGTGACATTCTAAATATCAGCCAGATAGCCGAAAAAAACATATACACCCACTAATATCTGGCTAAGATAAGTAGGCTAGTAAAAATGCCCTTGTTATCTCCTGATATCATCCTATCTTGCATCCTGCCCCTACCCCCATGGAATGTTTAACTGTATAAAAGGGAAAGAAAAATTTGGTTCGGGGCTGCAGTTTTGGACCCTGCGTGACCATGCTATAGCCCAAATTCGAATTTGCCCCCTTTTCCCTTTTCCCCTTTCCCTTTTTTAATAAAGCTTTGCTTTATTACTCTGCAGAGATGTGGGTCAGTGGTCTTGATTGGGCATGCACTCCTGCAACAACAACAACAACAAAGAAAGGCCCACAGGGAGGGACAGAGAATACCCAAAGAAATCTGGTCTTTATGGGCTCAAGTTAAGATGATTTTAGAACCTTTGCAAAAGGAAGAAAGAGAGGATCATCAGTCTAGTGAGAAGTCTTGTGTGAACTATCCAAATCTAGAAATGCAAGCTAAAATCTCTTTGAATGATCATTAATTAGGTGTTGAAACTTTAGGAAAAACTGAAGAAGCAGGGATTGATTTGTTATCTAAGGCCTCTGATTCTAAGCAAAATCTCATGGCCAAAGCCTATATGCCCTTGGGGGTCTGCAGCTTCAAAAGGTTTAAAGGTGATAAAGCACTAGAGGAAGTGGATGCCAAGATCCAAGGAGAGGCTATTAAATAATCCCATGAAAGCTCCCCTGCTTTCAGAGGTAAGAGGAAGGTAGAATGAGTATCAGGCAGATGAGAAAAAATTTTAAACCACCTCAGAAAATGGAAGCGAAGAGGCAAAGCATAGGAAAAGTACCTTTGCTATCATGGGTAGAAAGAGGAATTGCAGAAGGAGATTTAGAATTTAGAATGTCTTATCCTGTCAGGGGGCAACATTTCAATGGATGTTGAACATATTGCATAATTGGGGTTTGATTAAAAAGCATGTGCAAGGGATTAAGGAAACATTTCATTATATGTTAATCAACTGGAAAATAAGGATGTTTTCTATACAATCAAAGTCAGGCTCAAGATATCTCCTGGCTAGTATAAGAATAAATAATTGGTGAATGGGGGGAGGATTAGATCCCCAGAACATGGGCTCAATGAATTTTGCATAGCTTAACTTCCAATCTGTGTTATTTTTATCATAATTTTGATGTTTGCAGTCTCATATCACTTCTATAGGAAGCTAAGAGATGAGAAGAGGCCATGTGGCCTCCGTGACTACTTTAAATCTCAAATGTAATTTAGAAGGGGAAAATATGGGTAACTAACACTGAGGGAAATAAAACTGGGACCTATTCCCAGTTCTGGGAGATACTGAGGGAATCCAGTTTTCCATGGCAGGAAAACCTCCACTCTGGTAGTTTGAGACATAGTCCAAGTATATTTTCCTATCATTTTCCACATTTTATCCCCTTAACGTTGTGTTGCTGCCTTAAGGTAAGCAAATGATTTTTATCTCCCTATTGAAGCAGATGTTCCTATTGACTCTATTTTTCTTCCCACCGCAGATTCCAACTCCTCTCGTACCTTCCCCCAATAGCAGATGGGCATGAGATGACTTCATCTACCATGAATGGATTAAAAAAGTTTACCATAAGTCTGAATTTTGGCTGTATTAATTTGGCTATTAAATTGCCTTGACAGCATTCAATGTATAGAAAATAATCACTTTGCCCCTTTAAAATTTTATATATAAAACTAAGGGGGGAATTATGGGTAATAGAAAGATTTCTCCCAAGTTGTTTTCCCCAGATACAAGTCAAACTTAGCTCCTTACTACACATGGCAAATGACTGTACACTTGGAGGTCAGCCAAAGTAGGTCAGGGGTTATTCTCCCTAAGGGTTACTAGCCATCTAGAGCAATCAAGTTGTATAATCTGTCCCACCCTAAATAGGGCCCAATTCCTTCTGATAAAGGTAATAGTAGACTGCTTCCTTGTAGGAGAGACAAGGAGGTGAAGGGCAACCAAGGATAATCAAGGCTAGATTGCCAGCATTAATCTAGGATCTGCTTTACTTTTCACATATTTACCTTTAGTTCCTCCCCTTCTTGTCATGTGTACACCCTTAGCTCACCCTCTTCCTGTCATTGTACGCTCCCTTCCTGTGATATGTATGTCTATTGTATAGCCCCTTCCTGTGATGTGTGGTGACCTGTAAGCATACCCCTGAAGTAGATTTGAACCTTGGTTAGCAATAAATTTCCTCCCTCCAATGCACTCCCTCCAGAACTCTCCAGGGCTTGTTCCAGTTCTCTCTAGACCCCTTGGCTTCCTGTCTGTGCTATGTGTGGGCTTGGATGTTGAGATCATGGCCATTCAGGAGATGAGAGTGCTACAATGAGATGTGTCTGACTCCATTATTTCTATCACTCATAATCTCTATGACTTTAATGCAATCTTTATTATCGCTGTACAATTGCACCTACTGGACCTGTGATGATACGTTAAGGACTGGTTCCCCTTACACCCTCTTTCATGGGTGGTACTGAAAACAATTAATATTCAGTAGTAGACAAATGAAACAAGATCCTTACCTCAGCCCACACACAAGAACAAACTCAAGGTGGATCAGGCTTAGAAGTAAAACCCCAAACTTTCAGGAACACCAACAAAGGAATCAGGACAAATCTATGAACCTTGCATCAGGGAACATATAGACTAACTGCAATGGGGAAGGGTACAAACACAGGTGAACCTGAAATAGACAAGTGGGGTACACTAAGGATAAAGTACCTGTGTGCATCGAAAGACTTCACCAAGAGAGAAACAATAGAACAGACTGGGAGAGGATTTTTAGGAATGGCACAAAAGACAAAGGTCTTATTACTACAATATTCTCTTAGCCTGCAAAAAGAAGAAAACAGTTAACCCCTTAAGGAAGTGGGCAAATGACTTGAAAAGAAATTTCACTAGGGAGGAAACCCCAATGGGTAACAAACGTGAGGAAATGTTCCTGAGCAGTAGCCATCAGAGAAAAGCAAATTAAAATAACCATTGTTGGACCTTATGTTCTCATACTCAATAAACTTGAGAAATGCCATGACAGCCTCCAAAAGAGCCGAAACTCAGGTAGGCCTTATTATGGTTCAAGAGCCCAAATAAGATCACCGACCCAAGTTCTGCAGAACAACAGACAGTTTATTGTAACATATAACATATAACAGACAGATTCGAATCTGGGCTACAGCCTTTATTTGGACTGCAGCCCTGAGCATACAAAACTCACATCTTTTATAGGATGAAAGGGGAAGGAGGAGTAAAAGAGGGTGTGGCTGAGGAGGTGATCTCAACTACAGAGGTTTATGAGTACATTTTAGGGAGGAGGAAGTTTAATCCTGGGTGGGTGAACACACAATTGAAAAATTTTTCATAGCTGACAAGCGTACAAGCAAAGCAAGCAGTTTAAACATTTCTTAAAGCTTACAAAATGGCTACTCTCTGGTTCACTTAAGCAGGCTGCTACATAATGCAGAGTTACATGGTTGCATGAGTGAGAACAAGCAGGCTATATATAGAAAAGGGTCAGGTCACAGGTTACTTTCTGTTCCTGAGTAATCTCTGCTTGTTAGGTTCAACAAGACGCTTGTGATTGGCCCTTTTCTTGGGCACAGCCATCTGGCAGTTAATTTTTGACTAGTGCAAGGAGACTATAGCTTTCTGTACTTTTCCATTACTGGCTAAGGCACAAAATGGCGGTCTACCTGGAAAATGGCATTGCTCTTGCTATGCCTTAGGTTTGACCGTAACAGGCTTAAGTTTCTATTTCAGAGAAAACCCGTAACTTCCCCGAAGCGGATGCAACACCGGAACCAGGAAGAAGAACTCAACAAGTCCCTGACAGCCAACCAGAGAAGGGCATGGAAAACAGTTTGTCAATAGAGAACAGCAACCTTCCCTCTAATGGGACTCTATGGCGGGAAGCAGGAAAGGGCACTCCCCTTATGTAACCTGAAACTATAAAAACTTAGCTTGGTGTGGTGGTCGAGGTTCGAGGCTATGGGAAACCGCTGCGCTGGGTAATGGTGTAAGCCTGACCCTAGCTTAAGCTAGAAAATAAACTCCTTTTGTTCCTTTGCATCTTGAATGTCGTTTTCTGCACTTCTTGGGTAAGCTTGTCTCCCCTGTCCAACACCACTTAGCACCCTTGACAATAGCCCAAATCAGAAAATTAGAGTGTATCAATTGTTCGAGGGGATGTGGCAAGATAGAACTCTCCTCCATTGTTGATAATCTTGTAGCTATGTAGAGCTTCTGTGGAAAACAATCTGGGGATATTTAAAACAAATGGAACTTGAACTACCATCAATCCCAGAAGTAAGATGTATTGGGCATATACCCAGAAGAAGTAAGAAATAGAACATGAGCAGTCCATGTTCCAATGTATATTGTGGTGCAATTCACAATTGCAAAGAATTGGAAACAATTCTTAAATGTTCATTGATAGAGCAGTGGATTAGAAATCTCTGGCACAAAGTACAACACTGAGGTAAGTATAATCAGCAAAGTGGGTATAGAATAAAGTGACTGGATGTCCCACTTTTTGACAATTTAACAACATCCTGCAATATTTAAAAATTAAAGTAGTTATATTGCAATGCTATTTTTGCATTCTATGAAAATTTTTGTTGCTCCCTAAAGACTAAATTTTTAATCAAGAACACCACCACCACCACCACTCCACCCCCCCCACCCCCCGGTCAATGTTGTCCCACTTAAAATCTGGTCACTTTAATATAGAAGAAAAACCACTTATCTCATACTAAACCTGCTGAGATAGAGGCAAATGAGTGAGTACAGGCCAAACTGTGTCAGGGGAACCAGCCTCCAACATTAATATCATGGGTCCAGTTGTTGCAGATGGCTAGATTATAAGCTGCACAAGAACCATTTTAGAACTAGGATGTTTCTGAGTTTTAGTAACTGACTGCCCTTGAATGTCTCAACCCTAATCTGTAAAGTGTCAAATCTCCCCATATGCTGTGTTCCAGAGACGAGCCCAGGTGTTAAGGCTAATTGCAGAATTCTGCTTCTGTAACTGCTGCTTGCTTGAATAGTTGCTGTGATAAGCTTGTTTACTCAGTCCAATAAAAATCCCAGCCTGCTAGCAATTGGGACCTTTCTCTCGCTTTGGGAGTGAGGGCCCCTGTACAGATTTTTTGTTTTTCTTTTCTCTTCTTTTTTATTCTTTTTTTCCCTAATAAAACTTGCTCTTAAATTCACAAGTCACTGAGTTGTTCTTGTTCAGCGAAGTCTAACATAGTAGGTGCAATTGCATGCGATAATTATTATAGGAAGGTCTCAGAGAGCATGAGAAAGAGAGAATAGAGTCAGACACATGGTAGCATGCTCACCTCAGCCCCACTTGTATGGTCTGTATAGAGTGGGATAGAGTGAGGGAGGAGGAAGAGAAGATATGGGGAATAGGCCCGAGAGGAGAGGGACAGGAGTTGGGGGAGGAAAAGTAGCTGTACTCCTGCTTATTGCTCACCAACATTTAAATCTACTTTGGAAGGGGATATGCAATCAACATACACATCACAGGAAAGGGATGAGCTAGGGGTGTGCACATAATACCAAAGGGAGTAACCAGGGGTATACATGTGACAAGAAAGGCGGATCCTAGACCCAATATGGCAGCCTAACCTTGATCATCCTTTGGTGGGCTTGACCTCCTTGTCTTCTATAAGGAAGTACTCTACTGCTATCCTTATCAGAAGGGAGTGGACCCACTTTATGGTGGGACAGGCTTAACAGTCTGATTGCTGTGGATAGTTAATAACCCTTAGGGAGAATTGCTCTTGACCTGCTTCAGTTGACCTTTAAGTGTATATGCCATGTATATGCCATGTGTATATGCCAAGTGTGTATGCCATGGGTAGCAAGCAGCTTGTTAGGCATATAGTTGGGGAGACAACTTGGGAGGAACTGATAGGTAGATAGAATAGTGGAAGAGGCCACCATTAGGGGCCAAAAAGCGGTGACACATTGCTCATGTTACAAGATCTGGGCTTCTGAAGAAAATGCTGCAACTGGATTGGTTCAATTGTGTCAGGTGGTTGCGACTCAGCCAGAGTCATCAGCCAAGCCCTTCACCAGAAGCTTGGAAGAGGAGCGCCATTAGCCAATCACTCTCTGTTAAGCAACTTCCCAGCTGGCAAATGTGTATGTGAGATTTTCTAATGGCCGAATGAAACCTAAAACTTCTTTAATCTTCATGAAACTTGTTTGAATCACAAAACCAGGTTCCAGCTTAAATTCTTTTTTGCACAGAGCCAAGGACTGAGGTATATTTATCTTTCAAGAGACCTAACATTTCTGGCGCCGTGACTCAGAGACAAGGTAAGCTAGCTTCAGGTTATTTTCTGAAGTGGGCCTTCACATCCTGATCTAACTATAGGTTTCGGGCACCTTCTTAACTGTTTTTTTTTTTTTTCATCTCATTACCCATGGGAGACAGCACGTAGCTGGGAAAGAGGGCACATTCCTGCCAGACATCATGGATTCTGATAGCCATCAGAACCGGTCCATGAGAAGACATGTAATGTATTGCCGTAGCCACATCATTCTATGTCCGCTTTTTAGTTTGTTCTTGCTGGAATATGGGACTCTAGCCTTTTCTCTTTCTGCTTCTTTTCCTGGGAGCTTGCCTGTCCCCTCTATCCCTGATTACTGGGAGAGGGCTGGGATGCTGTTGCCGGCAGGATGAGAAAAGTTTGTTATGTATTGTTCATTTGTGTCTCTGCTTTGCTGTGTTCTGAGCAGCTAAATGGCCAGAGATGCCCACCTGAACCCTGCTTGTTCGTGCAGTATTCTTGGTTGGGCTGGCCCCCACTGATTCTCTGCTACGCCACCATTTTCCCACCATGTGGCTCTTTTTTCTCTCCCAAGATGGCGCCCACCACTCCAAACACATGGAGGGGCGGAGCCTAACTAGCTGATAGCTGGATCTGAAAGTCCAGTCTTGGGGCCCATTGTTTCCCCTTTTCTTCTGGATTTCTTTTAGTTTTCTCCCGATTTACAATTAGCTGCTTTAGTGTTCTACCAGTGTGAGTTTGTTCTCTGATTACTGGAAGGTTTTCCGTTGTCCAGGCTTATGCCAAAGGCACCCGGAAGTCTATCCCAAAGGGTTGTTAATTTCCTTTTTATTTTTTTCTCAGTAAAGCTGCATTCGACAATTTTGGGAACAGTTTTAGTACCATCCTTCACCATGGTGTTCCAGCCAGAAATGCCAGTTTCTCTAAGGGCTTCCCCGAGCTGCTGGATAAACGTCCCTCCCTGCAGGGATTTGGAAGTCTGCTCTACCTGCAGGCATCTTTGGAGGGCCATAGGGCTACCAAGCCATAACCCTTCTAGCTTATCATCTAGAAAATATTTGGACCTAACGTCAGCTGCAGCGACTGGTCTCCAACTCCTTCCTTGGGCAGGGGCGGCTGCCTGAGGCCTCAGGTTGAAGGCACTCGAAAGTGCTCCCTGAAGCCGCAGTTATTTGACCTTGAGGCATCAAGCTCTCAGTGACCCTGTTTCATGTTTTCTAGATGGGACTCAACAGCTCAATCCCTGCAAGTAGCCCCCTCGGATGCATCCTGTCTAATTGGAATAGATTTGGTACAGAAGGGCTGAACAAGCAGAAGCTGATTTCATTTTGCAACACTATTTGGCCACAATATGTCTTAGAAAAAGGAGAAACATGGCCGGTAAATGGTACACTTTCTCTCCTAACCTTAATGCAGCTGAAAGAATTCTGTGGGAGGGTGGGAAAATGGCCAGAAATGCCATATATTGGAGTATTCTTTTTAAGAAGCATTAGAGATCTTCTTTCCCAGTGCAGCCAGGACCCTTATAGGGACCCTGAATATCAGGGTAGCTATTCATTTGAACCTGATCCAAGCCCAGAACATTCTACCTGTAGTTGAGGGAGCTGGGGAGTTTGGTCCCCAGCCAGTCTACAAGCCTTTCACCCTAATTGAACTTAAGCAAATTAAAAATGACTTGGGCAGTTACTCTAACAAACCTGAACAGTATATAGAGCACTTTCAGCATCTTACACTAGCCTATGATTTAGTGTAAGATTAACCTGGAAGGATAATACTGGGCCAGACTATGACAGACTCTGAGAAAGAACGAGTGCTTAAAGGTGCTAGAAAGTTTGAAGAGGAATTGCATATGATGAGTGAAAGATACCCAGTAGGGGAAGCAGCTGTGCCCTCAATTGACCCTGCTTGGAATCACATTGATTCTCAGGAGGAGTGGGCATGGGAACATTTCCTGGTGTGCATCACTAATGGTCTAAAGGCAGATAGGCAAAAGCCTATTAATTATGCCAAAGTTACAGCAGTCCATCAGGAACTTACAGAGTCTCCTGTAGGCTTTTTAGAGCTGCTGAAGGAAGCCTTAAGGAATCATACTGCTGTAGATGTAGATTTCTATGAGGGGCAAGTCTTAATAAAGGACAAGTTTCTTACGCAGGCTGCTCCAGACATTCGCAAAAAGCTCCAAAAGCTTGTGCACAGACCTGACGAAACAACTCTAGAGGAAATGGTTGCTTGTGCTAATACAACCTTTTATAATAGGGAGCAGCAGGGCGATGTTAGGGCTTGGGAGGGAAGAAAGCAGGACATTAGGCATGCCCAGGTATTGACTGCACTTAACGTGACACTCATCGAGTGCCTCGCAGGTTCCTCAGACCTCTAATCCAGGTACCAGATGATACATCTGCCAAAGACTGAGCCACTGGGCCAAAAGCTGCCCTAATCAGAACAGACCTCCTCAAATTCCGTGTTTCCATTGCAAGCAGACAGGCCATTGGGCTAGCCTCTGTCCTAAGGCCAGAAATCTGGAGGGAAGGCATCCCCGGGCTGACCTGCAACTGTTACCAGATGAAGATTGAAGATGCCCAGTCCAGATGGCCCAGCAACAAGAGATTACAGTAACTGGTCTGGAACCTAGGGTAAGCATCAATGTGGCAGGTAGGTCAGTAAATTTTCTTTTAGATACTGTCCTAAACTCTTTCCCTGGACTCCTAGCACCCCATACTTGCTCCATTCTAGGAGTGTCAGGAAAACCAGTAGTTCAACACTTTACTGAACCCCTCAAGTGCCTATGGGATAACTTTTATTTTTTGCATAGCTTTCTAGTAATCCCTGAGTGTCCAGCTCTTCTCCTAGGTCGAGATGTGTTATCCAAGCTACACACCAGCATAGTCATCGGGCCTTATCCTGGTCCCTCTACAGCATTCCAAATGCTCCTCACAATGAAAGCGCTGCAAGCACCCACACAGGAACTGTGGGAGCAACCTGTAACTCCTGAAGTTTGGGACACAGGTCCCCAGCAGCGCTAAGTATGCTACTGCTGTAAATTTTTTTCTAAAGGATCCTACCCAGTTTCCTTATCAGTGACAGTACCCTTTAAGTCCTGAAGCCATCAAGGGATTACAACCCCTTATTAGTAAGTTTCTCCAATATGGACTTTTGGTCTCTTATTACCTCTCCCTGTAATACCCCAATATTACCAGTTAAGAAGAAAAATGGGCTGAACCCCGGTGGCATAGTGGTTGTGAGCAGGACTGCGGCCCACTGGGATGGAAGTTCGGTTCCAGTTACACGGAGCAAAGGCCTCCCACTCCCACCACCCGAAGGCAGTGATGCCCCCCCCCAAAAAAAAAGAAGAAAAATGGGTGCTCTACTTCTCAGCTTCAGCCAGTCTGGAAGGGACCTTTGCCAGTAATTCTCTCTACTCCCCCTGCTGTCAAAGTTCCAGGGCAGAGTGCTTGCATCCACCATACATGGGTGAAACTCTGGAAGCCATCATCAGATATCTCTGAGACAGAAGCCATAGATGAGTATTCCTGTGAGTTGCTGGACAGTCTTAAAATGGTATTTCATCACCGTACCCAGGTCAAACGAGTAATCCACAAATAACTCTTAACTCAAACCTCTCACAGCCTTTGAGCCAGTGAATGTTTTTGCCCTATGTTTACAATGAGCAAATGCTCATGCTTGTTGTATTTTTTTTGGGGGGGGCATCACTGCTCTCCGGTGGTGGGAGTAGGAGCCCCACTGCTGGAATTGAACCTCCATCCCAGTGGACCGCAGTCCCGCGCACAACCACTGCGCCACCGGGGCTCAGCCCTTGCTTGTTGTATATTTTTATTCCTTTCCTGTAACACATAACTTATTCTAAAGGCACTGTCACTTTACAACCTTTCCATGATCTTAGTTAAAATGTTCTTTTTTTTTTTGTGGGCATCACGGTCTCTGGTGGTCGTGGGTGCTATCCAGTGCCGCTCCTGAGAGCCGCCGTTGGATTTGAACTGCCAAGGCCGCGGGCTGCAGTTCCACATTCAACCACTTACGCCACTGGGACTCAGCCCCAAAATGTTCTTTTTGTCTTTCACATATACCCAGGTTACAAAACTGCTAAACCAATGTGCCATCCCTGAGTGTAGGATCATCCAGACTCTAAATGGACAGCCCTTTCAATAGAGTAAGAAGGGTATGGACCCAAAACCCAACATTGCCCTTGTATCAGCAGGAAGTAGCTAGAGATGTCGTCGTCCATTATCCCAAAGATTTGGGTCCATATTGATAAATAGATAGAATAGTGGAAGGGGTGGGGCAGCCATTAGGGGCCAAAAAGCGGTGACACATTGTTCATGTTCCAAGATCTGGGCTTCTGAAGAAAATGCTGCAACTGGATTGGTTCAAATGTGTCAGGTGGTTACGATTCAGCCAATCGAGTCGGCCAGAGTCATTAGCCATGCCCTTCACCAAAAGCTTGAAAGAGAAGCGCCATTAGCTGATCGCTCCCTGTTAAGCAACTCCCCAGCTGGCAAATGTGTACGTGAGATTTTTCTAATGGCTGATTGAAACCTAAAACTTCTTTAATCTTCATAAAACTTGTTTGACTCATAAAACCAGGTTTCACCTTAAATTCTTTTTTGTGCAGAGCCAAGGACCGAGGTATATTTATCTTTCAAGAGACCTAACAATCTTTCTGTTCCCCACAAAACCCATGGAGATACATGTCTTTCCAACAAAAAGGGGAAAGGAGGGAAGGGGGAGGGAGACAAAAGCACTGGATGATCAGGGCTCTAACCCACCCAGGGGGAGAGTATTGGTTATGTCTCCACTGGATTGGGAGTGTGCATGCCACCCCCACCACAGCACACCAAACTTTGAGGACAATATAACCATATGGAGTAATGCACGGGTTACGGTGCCAGCCCCAGTCAGAGCCAAACTGGCCCCCTTCCTAGAAGTATGTGCTACCGAGGGCAGCACTGAACCCACTGGTTGGGGAGAGGGGCTCACCTGCCACACCCACATGGAAGCAAAACATGAAGGAAAAAGAGGGTAAGGCTCTAGAGCCCACATTGGTACTCCAAACTCTAAAGATGACAGCGCCAGGGCAATAGTTAGACATAGGCACCTATTTTCCTCTCTTGTTCTCTATATAAGATAGGCATGATAAACAATCCCAAGGAGACAGCAATGGAATTGAAGGTTTTGGGTGGAGGAAAGGCTATGGGAGAGGAGTGATAAGCCAAAACTACAGGGACACGGGAATAGCAAGGGATCTAAATGAGATGATGAAATAACACTCCTGGTTTTGTTTGATCAATTGAAAGGTAACAGAGGAATTATTGAGAAACAAATGATGGGTAAATATGATAATGGGGCAGGAGGAAATAACAAAGTAAAATTTTTATAGGTGTAAATATAGATGTGGACATGTGTAAATATACAAAGGTAGGAGTATTTCTATATAGCTATCTAAATACAAGGAAGCATATGGACTTTGGGCTCTACTTTAATCTTACCTCAGTACAGGAACAATTTGTCTAGTAATGTGACAATGTATGTCACTCACCTTCCTGACAGGATCGCTGAAGACAAAATGGGTGCATAAGCAAATGTGAAGAAAGCTGATGATGCCGGGCTATTAAAAGATACAGTGTCTGAGGTTTTAGAGGCCTGAAGTTAAGCAAGCATCCATCTAGCAGGGAAGCAACAAAATCCACATGAAAGAAGCATACCAGCCTGCGTGATCAAGAGGTGTTGATGGGAATAGGGATCATAAATTCAAGAATAAGCAACCAAATTAACATGAATTTAAAAAAGTGGAAAAAAAAACCATGAAGGAGCACAAAGTGGAGACCCCCAAACCACCTGTAAAATAATTGGACAATCCCTCACACAAGGACCACATGAAAGGGATGATATATCCAGGGTGCTGAAACATATAACAATCCTCTAGCTCTTTAATATTTCCTCACCTTTCATTATTTCTGTATAACTAAGATTGTTTGATGCATGAAATCCAAGATAGATAAATCCATCAGGAATTATAACTGGAGTAATGATTCTCTGAAGGTGCAGACAGAGAGGGGGTGAGGAAGATGGGAAAGGGGGTAGGGAGAACATATAAGTCTACTTGAGAACAAACAACAGAATGTCAGGTGAATGGATACATTGAATGGTGTAAGGTGTGGGGGGAGGAAAGCAGCAATAATATTTACTATAATAAGGGTTCTTGGGGAGTAGGGTGGGGACTCATAGTGATAAATAGGAACTGATACCAAAGAATGCAAGAAGAAAGAAAATGTTTGGAAAATGATGTTGGCAACAACTGTACTGTCATGTTTGATCTAATTGAACTGTGGATTGTTATAACCGTAGAACTCCCAGTAAAACTGGGAAAAATTCTCAGCTCCGAATATGCAATCATTTATGAGTTCTTTATTTTTATCTGCTATTGAAGTCCTATGACTTTCAGTCCAGCAAAGTCATGTCTTCCAGCAGTAAAATTGATTCCTGAAATTTAAATATTATACAACTTTGTTCCAAAAAGACCAAATTTTCTCTAAAAGAAAAATGTCAGCTCAAATGGTAAAAGTTTTATAACCTTATAATTGATAATAATTTGGTGTGTCACAAAATTATTCAATGTCAGTAACCTTGGTATTAGGAGTCCACACCCCGGTAAGGATACTAGGGAAAAGGAAAGAAGAAACAAAGTTTCTAGTGCCTGGGGCTCGCTCCAGGCTGTAGTCATTTTGGTCACCTCCCTCCGCAGATTGGCAATGGCTTCCAAACTCCAAGTGGTCATTTTTGGGTGGCCTGGCTTCAGAAAAGGCATCGTGTCCCAGAGAATCGCCCAGAACTTTGCCCTCCAGAATCTTTCCAGCTACTATTTCTTGTGGGAGAACATCAAGGCAAACACAGTGGGTGGTTATATGGTAAGCAATATACAGAAGTCTTTTGGTTCCAGACCATGTGATCTGTGTCAGTCCGGGTAGACTAGAGAAACAAATTCATAACCACGCATATGGATATAAGGGGAAGGTTTATATATTAAGAGGAATGGAACATTGAGAAAGCATCCCAGTCCAGTCCAGTCCAGTCCAAGGTCACAAGTCTGATATTAGCCCATATGTCTGATACCAGTCTATAAAATCTTCTGACTTACAAAGCATGTGAAATGACACCGGGACAATCACAGGTCAGTGGGTTATCTTGTGTGTCTGGTGGCAGTAGAGGCATCTCAGCACTGACAGGGGTCTCCCTGTAGCCTCCGGAGCATCTCAACACTGGCAGGAGTCTCAACGTGGCTTCTTTGGACTCAGCGGTTTGGCTCCATCAGGGCAAGCCCATGTGGCCCCTCCTCCATTCTCCAGGAGTCAGGATCAATCAGCATGCTGTCATCTCATCTTGTCAGTAGTTTGTCTCTTGGAGACTCAGTCAAGTCTCTATTCTCCAATTGGGAAATACCACGTGACTTCCCAGAATTCTCAGGAGAAAGCCATGCTCACACAGAGGTCTCACTGGCTATCTCTAGAGTGACAGGTTAGACTCCATCCCTATACTCCCAATCGTGAAATTGACATCAAGTACATGACTGCCACATGATCAAATGGCCTAATGGTGTTGGAGCTGGAGAATAGGCACAGCCAGCACGGGCTACTCGATGGTTTCCCAAGGACTTTAGTATGCTGAAGCCCTGGACAAAATCTGTGAGCTGGATCTAGTGATCATTCTGAACATTCCATTTTAAATGCTCAAAGGCTGTTTCAACTCTCATTGGATTCACCTTCCTAGTGGAAGGGCATATAACCTAGACTTCAATCCACCTCATATACATGGTGCTGATGATATCACTGGTGAACCATTAGTCCAGCAGGAAGATAATCAACCTGAAGCAGGTGTTGCCAGGCTAAGGCAGTACAAGGAAGTGGGTAAGCCAGTCATTGATCCGTACAAGAGCCTGGGAGTGCTTGAATTTGGGGGGATGGAGACTAAAGAAATCTGGCGCTATGTATACACACTTTTCTCAAGCAAGATCACACCTATTGAATCCAAAGAAGCCTACTGAGCTTGCCCCATGGAAGAACCAGAAATGTGATTATTCATTCAATTGTGTTTGAAGTATTGGTGCCATGTCTAAATTATAAGCTAGGTCATATAGCTTGTGGTATCTTTCCTAGTTTATGTGGTGAACTGGTACATGCAAACTAAGGAGTAGAGGCCTACTTTGCCTTTCTGATGGTCCCTCTGCATAGGTCTCAAGCCCTTTGTGAATGATATGGATGGAATTTCAAATGGTATATAATCTAAACTCTTGCTAATTTTGACAGCCATGTTGTTGCTCTAGTAACTTACTCAATGATGTTGGCCACTGGCTCTATCCCTTCAAAAGCTGTGGAACTATAGCACCAGCAGGCCTGAGAATATTAACTACTACAGCCCAGGCTTTGTCCCTGGGCTAGGCTGGTCACAGTGGATTAAAGCCAAATGCTCTCAAATGTTGCTTCTCTGGGATGGAGTGACTGGGCCGACCATTCTTTTTATTTCTATTAGGAGTGACAAACTTTTTCTGTATCCATGCTGCATAGAATCTCCCCTTTGTAGACCTCCTGGAATGAAATTATTTTGCTTTTACTAATTTTACTAGACTACATTATTTGTACATATCTTTTATCTTGTCTGAGGTGAATATTGATGGATGTTGCTTTGGTCCCTATCAAATTTCCTTTTCTGAAAGCTGAGAGCAGGGGGATTATATAGATCTCTTCCTACTCCAAGAACTGAGCTACACAGAGGAACTAAAGTGACTGGTCTGATTCTCATTCTTTTGCTATGTGGGATGAAAAAAGTCTCTAAAGTCTGAAATTACTGGACTAACAGACTGTTTTACCTTTTTACTCAAGACAACACAATTGTATTTTGAAAATGCTGCTAAATATGGATGCTGACAAACATATATATATATATATATATATATGTTTTCTTTTTCGAAGATGTTCTATGGTGTCACCATAAATTGGAGAAATAGATAAAATACTATTTTGTTGCATGTGGGAATGTCATATACCAATAAATAATTTTTGAGTTGACTGTTTTCAAGGAAAAAAAGTAACCTTGGTATTAATAGATAATCCCTGAACTGTTAAAATTTATAACTTTGTAACTTTCTAGGCACAGAACCCTAAACACATATTTCAAAAAGAAGTTCTTAAAAATTTCTTATAGTAATATACATAATGGAAAGTTATACTCTCAATTATATATTATTAATTGTTAATTTAAGGGTGACTTTGAGTGCCAAAGTGTTAATTTTGAGTGTTGTGGATTGAATTGTGTTTCAGAAATATGTAATGTAAAATCTTACTATACCTGCAGTTATTATTCCAATTGAGAATAGGATTTTCTTTATGTTAATAAGGTCATATTAATATAGGATGTGTATTAATCAGTCCCTTTTGAGATATAAAAGAGCAGATTAAGCAAACAAATGAGTAAGCAGAAACAGAAGGAAAGATACATGCCACATCACAATCACAGAACCTAGGAATAAAATTAGAATTATAGCTGAAAAGAGACAAGGAACTTCCCCCAGAGCAGTTAGGGATAGAAAAAACTTCCTTAGAGCCAGTCCTTGAATTTTAACTTTAAGCCTTTATGTATTCTATAGTATAGACAGATCCCAGATATTTCTTTCACTTTCCTTTGAAAATAGAGTCCCTTTGTAAAAGGCCAGGACATTTCCTTCTCAATATTAACTCTTCTCCTTGATGTTTTTGAAACCAAGCTCCTAAAGTAGTCTTGAAAGAAGCAACAAACATTTCAGGATGTATTCCAACTGAAACATTGCTTTTGGAATGCAGATGCTTAACACATCTTTGTTTATCCCCATGTATATTGGGGATGGGGAGGGAAGGGATGATTATGTAGTAGTAGGGGTTCTTCCAAAGGATCATTGCTGTAATAGAACAGAAAAGAAGCTCTGAGGGGGTAACCTTTTAAGTATTTGTGTCATCCTTAGATCACTCTAATAATGTAAACACATGAAAGATAACCATGAATATAACATAGAGTTTTAGGTTGAGGATCATTTAACCAATTGATGCCCAATTGGTTCAATGTTATTTATTAAAATAGTATAGCTTCTCTATTGTATCTCTTTGTACTATTGTAAAAAAATGGTCATGATTTTGTGTGTCTACCTCTAGGTCCTTGTTTTATTACAATATCTATTGTTTCTCCAATACCACACTTTCTTGATTACCACAATTAAGTCTATAATCAGGTAGTGCAAGGTCTCCAATTTTATTTTTCAAAATTATTCTAGCTATTCTCTTTTCATCCCTCTAGATACATTTTCTATTCATTTTGTTTATATGAGCATTTACAAAACTCCTGGTGGAATTTGTTTGTATTGAATTAAATTTACAGAGCAATGTGGTGAAATTGACATCTTAATTATATGACATGTCTCCACATGTTTACGCTGATGTTTGATTTCTTTCCTGAGTATGATTTAACTTCAAGCATGTAGATTCTTTTATTAGAGTTATACCTGAGTATTTCCTTACTTTGACTTGTTGTAAATAGTATTATTTAAAATTTTTTGTTCTAATTTTACTTGTACTATGACTTGAATGTTACTGTGATTCTGGAAGCAATGCCACTGGTATTATCAAAAAGAACATTTCAAGTTGTTTGTGATAGGATAGTATCTATAGACCTAAAATGAAGTGTAGTTAATATGACTATTATTCAAATTTACAGACTGACCACTAAAGCTAGTAATGGAATAATTAAGGAATTCTACCAACTTCTTCAGTCTGAAAATTGGTCAAACATGGAAACAAGATATACTGATAATTACTAGTGCTTTGAATGCAAAATTTGAAAATAAAGAGGAAGGCTCATAGTTGGAAAATAAGGCCTTGCTGACAGAAACAAAGTTGGAGAGCACAGAAAATTGGGAAGATCAATGTTTTTTTTTTCATTGCAAGCATCTTTTTACATTAACATAAATGTCAACTGTATACCTAGACCTCAGATAGGGTGTACAAGAATAGAATAGACTAACTCTGGTGGAAGAGATAATATAGTAGTTCAATACCATCAGTCATAGCAAGGCCCAGGGATGAATGTGCAAGAGACCATCAGTTACTTATATGTAAGTTGATTTTTAAGCTTAAAAGCAAGTAGAAGAAATTAGGAAATAAAGAGATGAACCATTTTCAAATTTTCAGAGTTGCTTGAGAAACCAAAAAGTATTAAAATGAAATATGCAGAGATCTGGACTTAGCAAACCACAAATGACGGACAGCATATCTCAAGCAGAAATTAATCCGCCCTTGAATTGCAATGCTGGGAAATTCCATGAGTAAAATACTGAATGATGCAGGAAGTATAAAAAGATGAAAGGAATACATATAATAGCTGTCTCAAAAAATTTTGCTTAAGAGTCAATCATTTCAGGAGACAGTATATGAACTAGAACCAATGGTATTGATGGGAAAAGTCTAGGTTGCATTGACTAAAAGCAAGACTCCACAAATAGACAGACTATCAATTGAAATGTTTCAACCAGTTGATGAAGCACTGAAAGCACTCACTCATGTATGCCATGAAAATTAAAAAAAAAAGCTACCTGGTCAATTGACTGATGAAAAGTTCCCACTTTGAATAAAGGCAACCCCCAACAGAATGTGCAAATTATAGGGAAATATTAACAATCTCACATGCAAATGGAATTTTGCTGAAGATAATTTTTAAATATTTGTAGGAGTAAATAGAGAACTGCCAGAATTTCAAGCTTGATTCAGAAAAGGAAATGGAAAAAGGGATATGATTTCTGATGTCAGATGGACCTTGGCTGAAAACCAGAAAGATGCTTACTTTTGTTTTATCGACTATGTAGAGTTATTTGCCTGTGTTGATCATAACACGCTGCAGATAACATTGTGAAAAGTAGAATTTTCAAGACACTTCCTTATTCTCCCGAGGAACCTGTATGTTATCAGAACAAGGGGATAATGTGTGGTTTCAAATCAAGAATGGCATGCATCAGGTTTGTGTACTATCACCACATTTATTCAAATGATGCACTGAGCAAATAGCTCAATAGATTGGATTCTATGAAGAAGAACGAGGTATGGAGAAAAGCTTACTAACAATGTGTGATGTGCAGATGACACAGCCTTCCTTGCTGAAAGCAAGAAGGATTTGAAACACTTGCTGAAGAAAATCAGACTACAGCCTTCAGCATGAATTGCAACTCAATGTATATTAAAAGTACCTCACACCTGGGCCTATAAGTAACAATGATAAATGGAAAAACGATGGAAGTTGTTAATGGTTTCATCTTTCTTGGATGCACTATCAATGCTTAGAGAAGCAGCTGTGAAGACACACAACAACAAAAACAACAATGAGGGTGATGGGGGAACAGGGCACTAATACACCCACTGGAAGTGTATATGTCTCCACAGGAAAAGGAGAAAGGGACCAAACTCCACTCCAGAGCACCAAACCTTGAGGTCAATACACTGGCATGGAGCAGTCAACTAACTTAGAGGACAGGGGACCCGGACACACGGTGAGCTATGTTGACCCCTCCCCAGAAGAAGGTGATACAAAGAAAAGCACTGAAGATATAGTCTGGAGAGAGAGGCATGTCTGTTCAGACCACATGGGAGGGGGGAGAGAGAGAGAGAGAATATTAAACCTCATCATGGCCCACCAATCCCCAGGGATGACATTTCTACTCAGAGCAGCCAATGCACAGAGAGGACCATACGGTCAGCCCCACCACAAGACAGGATGCTCCCTCACTGACCCATAGCATGACAGGGGACAGCACTGGAGACACTGTATAGAAAGTGTGCCCAGTCTGCTCTATGCACAGCGTGGTGAAACATGAAGTGAGTGCAACAAGGCAGCAAGGGGAGCAAAGTAACCAAGTCCCTGAGAAATCCTGAAAATAGACTTCTGACTTGGACAGAGCTTGGTTCCTCATTAGTCTTGGATCAGAAAGCAAATGTCAACAGACAAACTGAGAACTATGTTTTTTTGTTTGTTTTTCTTTCACCCTATATCTATATAAGATAGGCAGGATGAACAATTCCCAGGAGAAAACAACAGAACCAGCTGTTCCAGTGGTATATGGGAAAGGAAGTGGCTGGGATAGGAGTGGAAAACCAACAAACTCGGGTAAGGGAACAAGAGATTTAAAACTGATGTCCAGGAGGGTACATAATGCCTGGTGGGGTTTAACCAAGTGCAATGTGTCTAAGAGGAATTACTGAGAGCTGAATGAAGACTGAGCATAACAGTGTGATAGGAGGAAGGTGAAAGGAAAGAGAGGAAAGAAGTAGGAGGCAAAAGCTATTTATAGAGGTACAGTTATAGGTATGCATATATGTAAATACATTAATTTTAATGAAAGGGATAATGGCCAGTGTACATATATTTATATGTTAAGTATAGCAGATGAATTTGGAGCCTCTACCCAATGCCTCCCTCAACACAAGAACAATTTTTTCTAATAATCTGGCATTCTTTGACACTTTCCTGACATGATCACTGAAGGCAAAATAGGTGCATGAACAAATGTGGTAAAGAAAGCAGATGGGGTCCAGATATCAAAATATGTAGCATATGGAGTTTTAAGGGTTTGAAGTTAAGCCATCTACCAGGAAAGCAAATAAGCCCACATGGAAGAAACACATTAACCTCTGCAATTATGAGGGGTTAATGGGTGCAGGTATTAAAATATCCAAAACAAACGATTATATCGATGTGAAAGAGGGGGAGTGGAGACCCAAAGCCCATTTGTAGAGGATTAGATATCCCTCCCCCCCCACACACGGGTTACAGGAAGGGAACACTTCAACTGGGGTGCGCTATAGAATGGATAAAACACACATCATTCCTCTAGTTCCCGAATGTTTCCTCTGTCCACTAGCATGACTCAGTCCTACCTTACATATCTGACGACATTAGTAAAGATACAAGCTCTCAAAAAATGGAATTAAGGACAGCTAAAACCCTCAAGTACAGTTAGTGGGAGTAGCGATATCATGAGTGTAGGAGACTGGTGGGGCCGGGGAAAGGGAATAAATAGGAAACCCATCACGAGGTTGGATATATAGTGTCCCTTCCCCCCTCCCCCACCGGGGGACAAATAACAGAAAGGAGGGTGAAGGGAAACAATGGACAGTGTAAGACATTGAATAACAATAATAATATATAATTGATCAAGGACTCATGAGGGTGGGAAGGTGGGAGAAGGAGGGGAAAACAGAGAAACAGATACCAAGGGCTTAAGTAGAAAGAAATTGTTTTGGAAATGTTGATGGCAACATATTTATAAGTGGGTTTAATACTATTGTTATAAGATTTGTAACAGCCTCCAATAAAATAATTTAAAAAATCACAAAACATATTACATTGAGAAAATATTTTTAAGACCTCTTTCAAGTGTTAAAGAGCAAAGATGTCACTTTGAGGATTAAGGTGAGCTTGGCTCAAGCCATGGTATTTTCAATCACCTCAAATGCTTGTGAAAGTTGACAATGAATAACAAAAACCACAGAAAAAATGATGCATTTGAATTATGGTATTAGTTAAGGATGCTGAAAATACCATGGGCTTCCAGGAAAACCAGCAAATCTTTCTCGAAAGTCTCTTTAAAATTGAGGGTAGCAAGACTTCATCTTATATACTTTGGGGATGTTATCAGGAGAGAGCAGTTCCTGGAAAATCATTATCCCTGGTAGAGAGTCAGTTGAAAAGAGAAAGGCCTTCAGTGAAATAGCATGCTAGTGGCTACATTAGTGGGCTCAAGTTTGACAATTGTGAGGTTGGCAAGGGGACAGGCAGTGTTTCATTCTGTTGTGCATACATTTGCTATGGATCAACACCAACTGAATGGCAGCTAGCAAAAAACATAGCTTGTGTATAGAATGTAATTGATTTTTGAAGAAAAAGCTACATAGTCAACACTAAAACTTCAATTACATTTCTATACAGAAGCAATGTTTAATTGCTGTGAGGTGCCATCAAGTTGGTTTAAACATTTTGCAGCCATTGTCCATGATCTTCCTCTTTTTAACCTACTCTCTATTCTACCAATCATGATGTCCTTCTCCAGGGATTCTCTCCTGATAACATGCTCAGTATGAGAGATGATATCTTGCCATCCTATCTTTTGAATAATATTCTTAGTGTACTTTGCCTAGGACAGATTTACTTGATCTTCTGACAGGTCACAATACTTTCAATATCATTTTTATATCATTTTATTGGGAGTTCATACAGTTCTTATCACAATCCATACCTACATGCATTGTGTCAAGTACATTTGTGAAATTGTTCCATTATCATTTTCAAAACATTTTCTTTCTACTTGAGTCCTTGGTATCAGCTCTTCATTTTTCCCCTCCCTCCACCACCATCCCTCCCTCACAAACCCTTTATAAATTATTATTATTTTTTCATATTATACACCGACTGATGTCTTCCTTCACCCTCTTTTCTGTTGTCCATCCCTTAGGGAGGGGATTGTATGTTTCTCCTTTCTCCCCTCTCCGCCCCCTCCCCTTCCTTGTATTACTACTCTCCTTATTGGTCCTGAAGGGTTTATTTGTCAGGGATTCCTTGTGTTTTCAGGTCTTATCTGTATTCATGTACATGCTCTGGTCTAGCCAGATTTGTAAGGTAGAATTGGGATCATGATAGTGGGGGGTAGTGGGGGAGGAAGGATTAAAGAACATTAAAGAAAGTTGTATGTTTCATCCATGCTCATCTCTTCCTTATGACCTTTATGTAAGAGGATGTTCAATTGTCTACAGATGGACTTTGATATCCACTCTGCACTCCCCATCATTCACAATCATATGATTTTTTTGGGGGGGGCATCACTGCTCTCCGGTGGTGGGAGTAGGAGGCCCAGCCCCACTGCTGGAATTGAACCTTTTTCCCAGTGGGCCGCAGTCCCACGCACAACTACTACACCACCGGGGCTCAGCCCCTCATATGATTTTTTGATCTGGGTCTATGATGCCTGATGATTGATCCCATCACCACCTCCTGATCACACAGCCTGGTGTGCTTCTTCCATGTGGACATTGTTGCTTCTCAGCTAGGTGGCTGTTTGTTTAGCTTCAAGCCTTTAAGACCCCAAACATGATATCTTTTGATAGCTGGGCACCATCAGCTTTTTTCACTACATTTGCTATGCATCCCTTTTGTGTTCAGCAATCATGTCAGAAAGTTGAGCATCACAGAATGCCAAGTAATTTTTTTCCCAGAATGCCAGGTTATTAGAACAAAGTGTTCATGCATTGAGGGAATACTTGAGTAGAGGCCAAATGTCCATCTGCTACCTTGATATTTAACATATAAATATATGTACATAGCTCACCAACACCATGATTCTAATGTACAACTCTTATGTGGTCTTCTTTATTCAGTGTCCAGTTTTCACATGCTTATGAGGTATTTAAAAATACCATGGATTGAATCAGGTACACCCTACTCCTCAAAGTTTCATCCTTGTTCTTTAACACTTTAAATAATTCTTGTGCAGCAGATTTGCTGAATGTAATATGTCCTTAGTTTTTTTTTCATCACTAGCTTCAGTGATTGGTGTGTAAATCTGAATAATAGTTTTATTAAATGTGTTTTCTTGTAGGTTTGTAGACATTTTCCTATAAGACAGCATTATCTGCCAAGATAGATCTTGAAGTTAAAAAAATGATCAATGTGATACTTTTCTCCTTGAATTTGACATTCCTGGCATAGAAAAACACATGACTGCTCAATTTAAAGTTCATCAGTCAATTTCAGTTCATGTATGCCTATGATATCAATCTTTATGTGCTCCATTTTATTTTTTATGACTTTCACTTTTCCTAGATTCATATTTCATATATATTCCATGTTCCAATTATCAATGGATATTTGCAGATGTTTCCTCTCATTTTGAGTCATGCTTCACTAGCAAATGAAAGTCTTCAAAGCTATGCTATTCTTTTTACTAGTCTGTTCTTAATCCAAACTTTCTGTTGAAATCAGTTCACCATGGTTGACCCTGATAATATTAGAAATACCAATGACATAGCTTCCAGCATCTGCTTGTATGTTAATACAAGCCACCACATCATGACTGACAGACAAATGGTAGGAAACCTGGCTTAGAATTGCACTTTATCTGTAAATTGCTCTGGGTAGCATCAGCATTTTAACCATGTAAGTCTTTCTATCCATTAGCCTGGTCTCTTTGTGCAAGAAGGTTTTCAAAAGTTAGTGGAAAAATAAAGGAAAATATAATGAGATTTCCCCAAAAATTTTAAACTCTTCTTCTATAACCTTTTTTCTCCCTTTGGTAGATTTATTCCTAAATTTTTCATGTTTTGGGTGACTATTGTAAATAGTATTATTTTCCTGAATTATTTTTTAGAATTTATTTTGTCTGTAGAGGAATCTGGCTGATTTTTGGAAATCATTTTATTGTGGGCTCGTACATCACCTATCACAATAAATACATACATACATATATACTGTGCCAAGCCCGTTTGCCTGCCTGCTAATGTCATTATTGCCCAAATCTCTGCTTTTCCACTTGAGGCCCTGATGACAGCTTCTCATTGCTTCCCCCCCCACCCCTCCTGCCCTACCATTCCTCATTACTTTATAAATTATTATTATTTGGTTATATCTTTATGCTGCCAGTCATCTCCCCTCACCCACTTCTCCAATGACCGTCTTCCAGAAAGGAGGTTATGTGTAGATCCTTGCGATTGCCCCCACCCCTCTTTACCCCACCTTCCTTCCACCCATCTGGTAACTCTATTCTCACTACTGGTCCTGAGGGGTTCATCTATTCTAGGTTCCCTGGACTTCCAGTTTCCATCTGTACCAGTGTACCTCTTCCAGTCCAGCTGGATTTGTAAGATAGAATTGGGATCATGATAGTTGGGGAGAGGACGCCTTCAAGAACTAGAAGAAAGTTATATGTTTAATCACTACTTCACTGCAATCTGACTGGCCCTCCTCCTCCCCGCGACTCCTCTGTAAGGAGGTATCCAATTGCCCACAAGTGGGCCTTGGGTCCTCACCCTACTCTCCCCCTCATTTGTAGTGATGTGCTTCATGTTCTTTGATGCTTGATACCTGCTTCCTTCAACCCCTCTTGATCACACAGGCTGGTGCGCTTCTTCCATGTGGACTTTGCTGCTTCTGTGCTAAATGGAAACTCATTTACTTTCAAGCCTTTAAGATCCCAGACACTTTATCATTTGGTACCTGGGAATCATCAGCTTTCGCCACTCTGTTTGCCTGTGTACCCATTTGTCATCAGCAATCATATCAGGAGGGTGGGCATATATTGATATGATTTTTGTTTTTTGACACCTGATACCTGATTCTTTCAACACTTCATGGTCTCACAGGCTGGCGTGCTTCTTCTATGGTGGGCTTTGTGGCTCCTGAGCTAGATGGCTGCTTGTTTACTCTCAAGCCTTTAAGACCCCAGACACTTTATTTTTTTGATAGCCGGGCACCATCAGCTTTTTTCACCACTCTTGTTCTTGTCCCCACATGTCTTCAGTGATTGCCTTGGGAAGGTGAGTACACAATGATATGTTTTTTTCTGTTTGACGGCTGTGACTTAATCCTTTCAACACCTTGTGGCCACACTGGCTGGTATGCTTCTTCCGTGTGGGCTTGGCCACTTATCAGCTAGATGGCCTTTTGTTTATCTTCAGGCTTTTAAGACCCCAGATGCTATAACTTTTGATAGCTGGACTCCATCAGCTTTCTTCACCACATTTGCTTATGCACCCATTTTACTTCAGTGATCGTATTGGACCAATGAGCATCTTGGAATACCAGATTCATCGAACAGTGTTCTTTCACTGAAGGAGCACCTGGGTGAGAATCCAAGGTCCATTTGCTTCCTTAGTACTCAGCCTATAAATATATAGGTTTATATACTTAGATTTATTCCCTCCTTATCATAAATATCTATATTTACATATGTACATGCCTGTGCTTAAACCACTGCAAGTGTCCTTTGCCTTCTAGTTCTTTCCTCTATTTACTTCTATCTTCCTCCTGTCTCATCATCATGCTCCACCTTCATTTGAGTTTCAGTATTTCCTCTCAGTTACATTACCCTTGCTTAAGCCCTACCAGACCTCCCACACCCTCCCCACCACTGATTCTGGACCACCAATTGTTCCTACAGTCCATGAGCCTGTCCAATCCCCTTCCCCCCCTCCCCTGTGCCTCCCAGGAACCATCAGAATCGACATTCTCTCCTCCTGACTGTCCATCCAGGAGTGTTCCCTTCTTGATTTGGTTCATTTTGGGCAGTCAGTCTGCATTTCTTCCCCACCATGTGACCCCAAAAATGTCCCCTGTCACTGTATGCTTCCATAGGGAGACAGTGTGCTACGTTTTGTTGTTCGTCCAGTCCTTTCTGTGACCCATTAGGTCCCTCAGGGGCACAGTCCTCTGAGTATCCTGGGCCAACATGAGGACCTGACAGGCTCTCTTTCTCTTCCTTCCTTCTTGCCTTTATCCCTGTGGGTGTGGCATGCTGGCCTCTCCCCCAACCTGTTCTCTGCCACGCTCACTTCCAGGGAGGGGGTCAGTCTGGCTCTGGTTGTGTCTTGCCCTGTAGCTCTTTCTTTTCATGCATCCTTCCATGTGTCCACACTGTCCTCATGGTTGGGTGCTTTAAGGTAGGATCTGCATGCCCACTCTGACTTCTGTGGAGACAAGACCGGTACTCTCCCCCTGGGTGGGTTAATATTTGGCTGATTTTTTATGTTGATCTTTTAGCCTGTCACTTTCCTGAATCCTTCTATTAGCTTTAGTGGTTTTGTTGTTGAGTTACTAGGATTGTCTGTGTATAGGATCATATCAACTGGCAATAAAGATAGTTTTACATCATCTTTGCCAATTTAGATGCAGTAATGGCTAAGATTGTGTGTCAAACTCACTGGGCCAAAATCTTTGGTGATTTGAAAACTATTCTGTGTTATTCACTGTGATGAGAGCTGGTATAATGTAATCACTTCTATGATGAGATCTGCAATGAGCAGCCAATCATTTAAAAGGAAGTTTCCTTGGGGGTGTGGACTGCTTTCTGGAAAAGCTCTGCTGCTTTTTGCTGGATTTGGATCTTGAATCTAGCTCATTATTTGACCTCTTGTTCCTGGAACATGAGCCAGTATCCTGCTTTATCGTGTGCTTATCTAGGAGTCCTTAGCTTCTGCACCCTGTGAGTCAGCAGTCTGCCATCTTACCTGCCAGATTTGGATTCATTAACCAAGTTTGCCTGCAGCCTGTCATTTGATCTACTTGTCTTGTGCTGATCAGTCACTCTAGCTACATGGATCACAAGAAACCTTTAGACTGACATCTGACCCATGGACTTGTAACTCACCAATTCCTTACAACTGCATGGGCCATTTCCTTAAGACAAATCTATGTAGACATTTGTAAGATTCACTACTTTTGCTTCTCAAGGGAGCCTAGACTAAAATATTTGATACTGAGAGTCATTCTAGAGAAACAAAATTTTAAGGATGAATTTTCTAAATTTGTCTTCAAGTTCTAACTCGTGTTAGAAGCATTGATTATTCTACCTCCATTAATAAAAATTAATATACAAAATGCTACCATCAAAAGAACAGGTCTTGATGAGAAATGAGGCTCTGCATGATCACGTGCTTCATATTTTCTGCAATTTTGTAAAGATAGGGAATGTAGAGAACCTGAGTGATTCTTTTTACACTAGACATAATAGTGAAGACAAGAGATTAGCTAAGCACTTAAAAATCACTTTATTGGGGGCCCGTGCAATTCTTATCGCAATCCACACATCCATCCATTGTGTCAAGCAGTTTTGTACTTGTACAAATGTGTACAAATGTACACATTTGATGATGTTGCCATCATCATTCTCAAAGCATCTGCTTTCTGCTTAAGCCCTTGGTATCAGCTTCTCATTTTTTACCCTTCTTCCTCCCTCCCTCATGAAAACTTGATAACTTATTGTTATTATTTTGTCATGTCATGCAAGACACTGTCATGTCTTCACCCACTTTTCTGTTTTCCATGCCCCAGGGAGGAGGCTATATGTAGATTCTCCCTTTCTACTCCACCCTTCCTCCCCGTACCACCACTCTCAGCTGTCTTGGATCATCTGTCTTGGATTCCCTGTGTTTCCAGTTCCTATACATACCAGTATACACACTTGAGTCTAGCCAGATTTGTAAGGTAGATTTGGGATCATGATGGTAGGGGAGGGTGGGGACGAAGTTTTTAGGAACCAGAGGAAAGTTGTATTTTTCATCGTTGTTACACTGTACTAAGACTGGCTCATCTCCATGTGACACTTCTGTAAGGGGATGTCCAGTTGCCTACAGGTGGGTCTTGGGTCCTCAATCTGCATTCCCCTTCTTTCATAATGATTTGACTTTTTTGTTCTTTGATGAGTGACACCTGATCCGTTTGGTATCTCATGATCATACAGGCTGGTGTGCTTCTTCCATGTGGACTTTGTTGCTTCTGAGCTAGATGGCTACTTTTTTATCTTCAAGCCTTTAAGACGTCAGATGCTATATCTTTTGATAGCCAGGCACTATCATCTTTCTTCGCCATTTTTTCTTATGCATTTATTTGTCTATAGCGAGTGTGTTGGAAAGGTGAACATCATGGAATACCACTTTAATAGAATGAAGTATTCTTGCATTCAGAGAGTACTTGAGTGGAGGACCAATGTTAATCTGCTACCTTAATATTAAACCTATAAATATATACGCATAGATCTATTTCCCCATACTCATATATAAATATATTTAAATATACTCATGTCTTTATTTAGACCTCTATAAATGCTCTTTTTCTCCTAGTTCTTTCCTCTAGTCCCTTTTACTTTCCTCTTGTCCCACCATCATGCTTAGCCTTCATTTGGGTTTCAGTAATTCCTCTCAGTTACATTACCCTTGATCAAGTCCTTCCAGGCCTCCTACACCTTCCTCACCAGATTTTGGATCACTTGTAGTTCTCTTATGCCAGGGTTTGTTAACACCACCTCTTTTTCCCCCTCTTCCCCCTCTCCCATGTTCTGTCGGAGCTGTTGATCCTGTTGCTTTCTCCCCCAGATTGTTTATCCAGCCTATCTTATCTAGATGGACCTACAGAAATATTAGAATGCACAAAAATAAGACAGTAGCTCAGCACTTTTAAGTCAAAACAAAAATATCACATAAAAGACCTCAACATTTCTACTTCTAACCTGAAAAAAGCTTTCTTTCTTGTACTGACAGAGGTGAAATTTCCAAAACTAAACCCAGATTCTTTTCATAAGTGTGGATGAGTTAAAATATCAATTATCCAAAGTCCAAAGGTTAGGCAGGAATAGACGAGATACTAGTGTCAGAGGATGCATTCCACTCCAGGCTTTTCATGGTAATGAGATCAAACCTTCTGCTTCTCAGTGGGCTCATTTTATACAAAGCAGGATGGGTTTGCAGAAAATCTTGTTCACAATTACCCACTGGGCAATCTTATCAGTATCTCCCCCCACCTTTCCACACCCATGCAGGGAAAGGCCCTCTGGTGGGAGTTACACTGTCCAATCAGATTTCCCCCAAATACAGTAATCTATTCTCTACCCCTGGAATGTATCTTATTTATGCACATATGACCTGGGGCCTTTGGCAAGATGTTTCCAGTAGTCACCAGCTTTCTACTAATCTTAATCATCCAGGTTTTACCCCAGGTCACTTGAGATATAGTTTTTGTTCTCTTGTTAGCTGTAGCATTTAATACCTTACATCCATTATAATTAACCAGGATAATCATCAAGCAAACAGTGTGGCCCAACTCACATATTCTACTAAGGTCAGATCTTAATCTTATTCTATTCTGTTAGCAGATAATGTCTTTCCAAATGGCACACTAGCCATAGGCATACAGAATATAGAATTAAAACATGTCACATAAAGGATTGTGGTTGGAAGGGCCTAATTAATTAAATACAACTCAGGGTCTTATAGGGTCTCTGTAAGTTGGAACTGACTCCATGGCAGTGAGTTTGTTTGAGTTATCAATAACAACATTGAATGTAAATGGATTGAATTCACCAGTTAATAGACAAAGACTAGAAGAATGAATAAGAAATCATGAGCCTTTATTATGCTTCTTATAAGAAACACACCTTAGATATAAAGATAAATGAACTAAAAATCAAAGACTGAAAAATATATCAAGCTAATGGGAGTCAATAGAAAGCAGGAGTAACAAAATTATTTTTGGATAAAATAAACATCAAAGTAAAAGCCATAATGAGAAACAAAGAAGGATATTATATAATGTCGAAAGACAAAAATGAGCAAGAAGACACCAACTCTAATTAACCTCCATGCACCCAATGAAAGACTTTAAAATATATGTAAAAATCTTATAGAAATGAAGCAACAACTAGGATATAATATAATGATATTAGGAAACTTTAAGATGTCATGTCTGAGCAAAGACAGAAAAGTTAGAAAGAAAATCAACTAAGATGCAGAAGAACTAAACAACACAATCAATTTGCTATCTTAGACAAATACAGAATGCTTGACCCCTGCCCCCCCAAAGTCCCCACAATATCCTATTTTTACTAGTGCATATAGAATATACTCCAGAATAGATCATACATTAGGCTATAAAGCAAACAGCAATCAATTTTAAAACACCAAGATGGGCCAAACCAGCTTTTCAGGTCACAATGCTATACAATAAGAATTAGCAGAGGATGATCACTACCCCCCCCCCCAAACACACACACCAAAATAAATTACATGGATATTGAAGAACATTTTCCTTAAAATGTTCTTGGTAATTGAAGGAATAAAGAACAGAATTAAATTTTTTTTTTGCAATAAATGAGAATGAAAATACAACAAACAAAAATCTCTGGGTATCAGCAAAAGCACTACCCAGAGTGCAATTTATAGTAATAAAGACACATCAAGCAGAACAAATTAAAATGAACACCTTAATACATCAACTGCAACATCAAAACAAACTCAAAAACACAGGAAAAAATTAAAGATTAAAACAGAAGTAAATCATTTAGAAAAAATTTAAGGAGAAAAAGAAAAAAGAAAGCAGTGCTGGAGAACTAGGAACTCCATGTGGTGCATAAAGCAGAGGGGTGAGCTGCAAAAGCCACATGATGCTGCAGCTGGAGCCTCCTTGACAGAATGGGGGGGGGTGTTCCTAAGGAAGAAGGTAGGTACTCTCACCTCACACAGATATGAAGTTGCGAGTGATAGTGACAGCAGTGAGTGCTGACCCGGAAGTAGATGCAGTTCTGGTCCTGATGGCCTGACTTTGGTGATTCTACAAGCAGTTTCCCATTCACATCTAACCCTGGAAGGAAAGGAGTGTGGGAATGAAGCATGATCTTTCACATGGTCACCCACAGCACAGGCAGGAGTGAGATTTTGGGACCTGGGATATGAAGTTGTGCAGGATTGTGCTCAGAAGTCTTATTACTCAGAATGTACTGCTATTCTAACTCACCCAACACTTTATCCCTTTGCCCAGTCTGTATGTGGGCATGCAGGCAAGTGTGTGAATATACCTAACTTCCTTGCATGTATATGAAGGGGCTTCAAAAACTGTGGAAAAATTTGAATAACTTTTAATTCCTTGTACCCATGGATTTTTTGGGGCCCCCTCATATGTGTGTTTGCCTTTGAGTATGTAAACATGTATATTTGGTTAGGTATGTATGATTATTTCTGTGTGTATTACATATTTGAATGTTTGTGGAAGGTGACATATTAGAATATGATTCTGTTTATCTTATTATATGTACCTGATTATATTGGTATGTATTAATGTGCATCAGTGTGCACACATCTCATTATGTGTCAATGCGTGTCTTAGTTCATTGATACAGTTTTTTTCCCACTGGTACATTTTTTGGGGGGGCATCACTGCCCTGTGGTGGTCGTGGGAGCTACCCAGCGCTGCTCCTGAGATTCGCTACTGGATTTGAACTGCCAAGCCCGCGGGCTGCAGTCCCGCACTCAACCACTTATTCCACTGGCGCTCAGCCCCCCATTGGTACATTTTATATGTCTAAAATAGCAGTATATATTTGCCTGTGTGTGCTGAATTCCTGGATATTGGGTGATCTGTAGGATATATATGTGTCTGAGTGTACTATTTTGAAAATCTGGGGGTGCTTTGTGTATTACTCTGTATCTGGCTGCATATTTGCATAGTACCTAGTATTGGTGTATGGATGTCAAAGTATATTTGTCTAGATGTATATTTATATGTGTATATCTTATGCCCTATGTATATCTTGGAGTATCCTGTGTGTTTATCTTTTGCTGATATTTGTCTAAGAGTGTGGATGGTTTCGTTTATGTGAATTTTTTTACATGTGTCTGGTGTGTATTTGAATTCTGCTGTATATTGGTAAGGTGCACTGTTGTGTTTTGGGGGCTATCAATCCACAAATGTCTGAGAGTATTGAAAGTGCCTGATTGTGGTTCTGTACTGAAGTGAAGTTCTTCAGTGAACGTCACAGTGGTTCTGTACTGAAGTGACTCTCACTTACCTTTGGATCCTCCACGATATGCAGTAGTTCTTCTGGGTGCCTATCCAGTGTAAAGCAGAGTTTTCTCTTTGGAATGTGGTATGTTGTTAATCTGTACAAATCAGCAATTCAAGTAATTTGGTCTCCAAAAGTGTCCTATATATGTGCACTTTCTTTTTCTCAACAGTGTTTTAAATTCAACATGGGTTGCTGATTTGTACATAATGTCAGTCACAGTATTGTCAGAATAATATATATCTTAATACAGCATACAGGACATTGATGTAGTAAGTCAATGATTGTCTGCCCACCAACAGTTCAATAACTTTGGTCTAACTGTCTTCTGCTTTTTCAAACACCATGAATTTTGAGTCTTAAGTCCTCAGGTTATAAATGTGTTTGAAGTAGAGTCCAGTTCACCTGGAGTTTCTTCATTGAATCTCTCTGATGCAGCCTTTGGAGAATGTGTGTGCCTTGAAGATCCAAGATTCAATGCCCCAATGTTCTATGGCATTTGGTCTGAGTCCTCAGAATGTACCCCAAACTTAGGCCAATATGGCATATTCGGTGCATATGACCAGGGATATTCTCCCCTTAGGGCTCTTAAAGGTGTTTTTAGTCATTTTCCCTCAACTTTGAGATTGATTCTCCCACTTTTCTTATCAACAATCATTCATTTGTGCTCCCCCAGACATGTCTACTCAGTTTTCCCTCACTTGACATGGCTTTTCCATCAGTATCCTTCATCCCTCTGATAGAGATATCTACCTGTTGGGGGGAGGTGCTTGTCATAACTTTGTATGGCAGTCATTCAGTAATCAACATCAACTTTCCCTCCCTTAACAATTTGTTTCCAGCTGATGTGAGGAGCTCACTGCCAGAGTGACCTTCAAGATACAGACCAAGATCACTATTCTCATTCCTATTTTTGGATTCTGTATGTCATGAGCTCCCATCTCAAAAATAAATAGATATGTAGATAAATAAAAGAGGAGTTTATGCCAAGTGTTCAATAGAATGTGAATATCTAAAAAAGAATGAAAGCAACATATGTACAAACATGCTTGATTCAATTGATGTATGGATTGTGATAAAGGTTGTATGATCCCTCAATAAAAATGATTTTAAAAATACATACTGAGAGAAGATGGTTCATTGGCACCAGACAGGCTCTCTACCAGGCTGTCTGGGAACCGCTGGCCAGCAGACTAAATGCCCTGCAAGTCCAAGCTTGTGTTCATCCTATTACTTGTTCCTATAGCAGTGGATGTGTAGAGTATTTGTCCTTTTGTGATAGAATAAGTTCACTTGACATAATTTTTTCTAGATTCCTCCATGTCATGAGGTGTTTAATAGCTTCACTGTTGTTTTTCTGGGATGCCTACTATTCCCTTGTGCGAATATACCAGGTTCTTAAAATCCAATATTCTACTGATGGGAATTTAGTGAGGAAGTTTTGAGCTTCTTGTTATTGTAAACTGTGTTGTAACAAACATAAGGGATCATATGTCCGTTTGAGATCTATTTCTTATTTCAACTGGGCACATGCCCAGTGATGGTATTGGTGGATAATGTGGTATTTCCATTGCCATTTGTTTTAGGAATTGCCATACTGCTTTCCACTATGGTTGTATTTATTTATAAGCCCACTGTCCATGTACAAGTGTCCTAATCTTTCCACAGTCTCTCCAGAATCTGTTGTTCTCAGTTTTATAAAATTGGGCTATGGTTATGTGTGTTAGATGGTATCTCATGATTGTTTTGACTTACATTTCCCGGATTGTTTTGACTTACATTTCCCAGATGGCTAGTTAATGAAACCATTTCCTCATGTGTTTATTAACCATTCAAGTGTTAGCCTTTGTAAACTGTCTGCTCAGGTGCTTTGTCCATCTTCTCAGAGGGTTACTTGTTTTTTCTCATTGTAGGCTTGTAGTATACTGTAAATTTCAGTAATGAGCCCTTTGTCTGTTATGTCATTGCTAAATATATTTTCCCACTCTGTGTGCTATCACTTTACTCTTTTAATGAAGTCTTCTGATGTGCATAAGTGTTTGCAAATATATTTTATATGACAATGGGGAAATAGATCTATGTGCATATATTTATAGATTTAGTATTGCGGTAGAAAATGGACATTGGGCCTCTACTTGAGGACAATATTAGAATTCTGTCTGTAGCAGATAAAGAGCAAGAGACAATAGCAGAAAGGAATAGAAAAGAAGGATGAATGGAAATTGGAAACAAAGGTATAAAGTGGGATGAGCGATGCTATATTGTGGAGATTGCATGAAACAAAATGTGTACCAACTGAAGAATGAAAAGGTAATTTGCAGGCTGAGCCCTGGTGGTGTAGTGGTTGTGCGCGGGACTGCGGCCCACTGGGACGGAGGTTCAATTCCAGCAGTGGGGCTGGGCCTCCTACCCCCACCACCGGAGAGCAGTGATGCCCCCCCCCAAAAAAACATAGAAAAGGTAATTTGCTGTGTAAAGTTCTACTCAAGTCACAATAAAAAGTAAAGAAACATGAGACAAGTCTGGTCTCTGGGTCAAAATGGCCAACACAGAGTAAATCCTCCTCCAATAATCAGGAGGTATACAACAGGAAAGAGAGAGCAGAACACTTGCAGTTCAGAATAAATCCAAGGCCCCTAAAGTTCAGGGATGGTGGAAGCAGCAGAGGGTAAGGGGAAAGAGGAGATATAACAAGCCCTTCCTCAGGCCAGGCCAAGCCCCTGATCTCACAGCAGGCTTGAGAACTCACTTTCCACCCCAGCTGGCGTGCACTCCATATATCTGGCCTCCAGCCTGCTCATATACCCAACTTATCCCTTAATTAGCGGTTACCCTGTGGTGGTCAAATTTCCAGGCATATGAGTACCTCTGAGCTGGTGAACACTGGGCAGGTGCCTTCCTCTTCTAAAGCTCCTTGAGCACAGAAGACGCCAGTATCTGCTCCACATCTCAGTTGAAGTGCCCACTGACCTTAGTATTCTGGCCTCCTCAGGATCGCATCCCACTCTCAGCACTCTAACTAGACCACTCAGGCTATCCAGAGAAAAATAGCTTTCCCTCTGAGAAGGCTCATAATCCTCCTTCCCCATAGGCCATCCGGAGAAATAACTTTTCCCTTGAAAAATACCAGACACAGCGCCTTCTTGCCCATTCCCCCTTGGGACTGCCATTACCTGAAAAAAGTGAAGCTGGCCTTGTTGATCTGGGTCACTTGAGGTATGTTCCTTTAGGACCAAAATGAAAGAAACTCATGGATTCATACTCTTAGCAACTCTGTATGACAGAGTGGAGCTCCCCTTGTGAGTTTCTGAGATTGGAGTCACAGTTGGCTATAATTAGCTTCATCCTAGCTCCCAACTACAAGAACTTAGGTCTGATTCAGGAACAAACATCCAACAAACCAAAGGCACTCACTTCTAGACACTTCTAATTGCTCAGTCTTGACCTCCCCAGGGCCTTTCTTTAAACAAAATCTTGTACTATTTTACAATTTCCTTTTAATCACTGCTATCCCTTATGTTGGTCTTAAAAATATATTTTCCATCACTTCTACAATCCTCAAGTTAATTATGCCCCCATATTCCAGCTAGTACCACACCTTCAGACAGTCCCAGGACACTCAGAGACGTAGCCCACCCTGGTGACTGGTCATCTCCTACTAACACCCCACTGGGCTATCCCAACAGAAAATGGACAACTCTGATATCTCCTCATGATCCTTCTCAGAGACTCCTGCTTCTTGGAATATGTGTTCACATCCCCTCTACATCCCCTCAACCCAAGATAGCCCTCAGAAACTTCTCCATATCCTCCATTCCACTTGATCCCCTAGCCTCCAAGGCACTGTAGAGAATAGACATATTCCAGCCATCCCACACATATCTGATAAGGTAGAATCACTCACCTTCAGACACTTACTATAACTGCTCAGCTAATTCTTGCCCTTTGTGCTTTTAGCACGGGTCTTGAATCCACCTACGCTTTCCACCCTTCTTCAGGAAACACATCTTTCTCTCACTCACATCAGAGAACTTAAAACCCCAACAAAACATGCTATTCTCTTTCATTCTTTTTCTTTTCTCTCTTTCCTTTTCGTTTTCATCAAGTCTTCTTCTGTTCTTCTTTTTCTTCTAAACAGAAATTCATACTATTCTTTCAATTCTCGGTCAATGAGTATTACCCTTTCTTTTGTCCTTTCAGTTTTTTAAAAAATCCATTAATTAACACTACTCAATCTTTTTTATTCACCCTCTATTATTTCCCCTTCCATATTTTGATCTCTGCCCTAGCCCATACTCTACCCTTCTTCTGATACTTCTGAAGTGTCTACTATCCCTCTACTATACCACTCAACAGAACAAACTACCCCAATACAACTTGACATCCCTGCCACCCCATCAGCTGTACCAAGATATCAAGGAAACAACAGAAAACAAACATACAAAACACACAAAAAACAAACAAGGAAACAGACACCAATAAATCAACAACACCCAAATCAAGAAGTAATGACTAAAATCAAACACACTATGGAATCACCAAAAAATAATTCAGAATAATGGCTGTGCATACAACATATGAAGAAAGAGGTAAAACTAAAGAATAGAAATGCCAGCCTCACAAACAAACCCTCCAAACAGAAATACAGAAATCAAACTCTAGAATATCAGGATTCCAAAACACTATAAAATAACAGAGAAATAGAATTGAAGGGATAGAAACTTCAATTCATGAACTTGAAGACAAATCTTTTGACTCCAATCTGAGAGAAGAAAAAGCAACAAAAATACAAAGAAAAATGAAGCAAACCTAAGACCAAGTTGGGACACAATCAAGATGAAAAACCTATGACTTATAGGGATTCCAGAGGAGGGATGAAAAAATTCCACAGAGAGAGTGGTCTGAGGACTGGAAAAAAATACTCTTCACTGCATAGAGGATGAATACAGGAAACTGAGATAATCCCAATCAAAAGGGATCCCAAGAGAAAAGCACAATGACATACTGCAGTCAAACTTGCCAGCATCAAAAACAAGTAAAACATTCTAAGAGCAACAAGAGATAAAAAAGAACAGTCATATACAAATGGACAACAATTAGAAAAAGCTCAGAGTTTTCAGGAGAAACCATACAGGCAGAAAGACTATTGAGTTATATAAAAAGTCTTGAAGGGAAAAAACCGTCAACCAAGAATCTTATATCCAGCAAAATTATCATTCAAACACATGGAGGAAATGAAAATATTCCCAGACAAGGAGAAAATAAAGAAATTTGCAAAATCATAACCAGCACTACAAAAATATTAAATGGAGTATTATGGGCATATAGTCCACAACAGCAGTACACATAAAAGAACAACATTAAAATAACAAACTTACATCCATCAAATTGATGCTGGTTTATAGTGATTCTATAGAATAAAATAGATCAGCCCCCTGTGACTTCTGAGACTTAACTCTTTCTTTAAAGAAAACCCTGTCTTTCTCCCATGAAATAGCTGGTGGTTTCAAGTTGCAAAACTTATAGTTAGTAGCCAATGCATATCCACTATCTTAGAAGGGCTCCCACACCTCTCATGGCAGGTGACAGGGCAAGGAGCACCAACAAGCACAAACAAGGAATCTATGCTTCTCTTTGGGTCACCCTGGAGGCAGAGTTGCAACAGTCACAGATCAGCAGCCACAGACATTGGCCAGTCTCAACACCACTGCCATCACTCCCACAAAGCTCACATGAAAAAAGGGTTGAGGCACCATGCCACCCCCTGGATGCTGGCAAGAACAAATCAGGCATCGAGACTACCAGTGACCTGAGTAGTGATACCTACTGAGACATGGCACCAGATTGGAATTCAGATAAGAGGTCAGGGTATAGCAGGTGAGGAGAGTGCGAGCACCAAGAAATGTGGCAAAGGGAGTTAGACCCAACAAACCTCAGTGGTCCAAATTTTGGAATCCCACATGTGCTCCCCTTCCCACCTTATGTGCTGAAGCTGAAGGAAACAAGGACCAATCACATGTACATCCTATTCTGTCCCGAGATACATGGCTGGGAACCTTTTCAAAGTGAGAACCAGGAGGAACACATGCACACAGGCTAGTGATCTTAGCCGTGCATGTGGCCTCAGTGTTCCACATCAGACCAATCTGACTATACCCTTCCCCAACTCAGGATAGAGAGGTTTATTTATGCTCTGGTGACTGAGTTGTTATGTGCTGAGCTGCTGATCACAGTCAGAAGTTCAAAATCACCAGCCTATCCTCTGAACAGAGATGAGGTTTTTTTATTAGACCTAAATGTAAACCCAACATTATCAGGAACATCACTGAGAAAATTAGGACAAATCTAAGAGATAGGGTGGTAGGATGTGGGCAGGGTAAGTCAGGATGATTATCAAGACGGTAATGCAGATTGGAAGAAGTCTCTGAGTGAAAGTTCTGACCAGGACTCATGAAAGGGACTCATTAAATGGTAGTTGACAAAAAACTAGAGAGTAAGGAGTGAGTGGGAAAATATGAGGTCAGTATGCACATTATGTATGGCTTTTTAGATTGTGCATGAGGTTTTGGGACTTTAATGGTGAAAAGAATCCTTAGGGGGAATAATATAGAAGAGACATTAACTGATGTGTATTTTTAAAAATATAGATTTTATTGGGGGCTCTTACAACATTCAATACATCATTCATATTAAGCATACTTGTACACAAGTTGCCACATTCATCTACATTTTCTATTTGAACCTCTCCAGCATAAGCTCCTCTTTCCCTCTTTCCTCTAGTTCTTTATTTTTTAATTCCAACTCCCCATATTTCCCCTTCTTCCTTCTCCTCCCCCATGAACTTCCAGTAATTTACAAATTGTTATTACTTCTTCATATTGTACACTGTCCAATGTGTCACTTCACTCACCACCCCCGTTGTCTGCACCCCAGAGAGGAGGTCACATGTAGATCCCAGAAATGTGTTCCCTCTTTCTACTCCATGATCCCTCCACCCTCCCAGTGTCACCATTCCCCACTAGTCTTAAGGGATTATCTATCCTAAATTCCCATGTTCTCGACTCCAATGTACATCCCCTGGTCTAGACGAATCTGTCTGGCGGAATTGGGATAATGATGGTGGGAGGAAGCATTTGAGAACCAGAGGAAAGTTGCACATTTCATTGCTACTACTGTACCTAGACTGGCTCATCTCCTCGTTGCAAGCCCTCTGTAAGAGGATGTCGCTTCACTTATTGATGGGCTTTGGGTCCCCAATCTGAACTCCCCTTCATTTATAATATAATTTTTAGGTCTTTGATGCTTGATACCAGATCCCTTTGACACCACGTGGTCATACAGGCTGTTGTGCTTCTTCCATGTGGGCTTGTTTCTTAGCTTATTTACCTTCAAGTCTTTAAGACCCCAGATGCACATCTTTTGATTGCTGGGCACCATCAGCTTTCTTCACCACATTTGCTTATGCACATATTTGTCATCAGCGATCATATCAGGAAAGTGAGCATATAATGCTATGATTATTATTTCTTGAAACCTGATAATTGATCCCTTTGGCATCTCTTGCTCCCATAAGCTGGTGTGCTTTTTCCATGTGGGCTTTGTTGCTTCTGAGCTGGATGGCTGCTTGTTTACTTTTAAGCCTTTAAGATCCCAGATGCTACATGTTTTGATAGCCAGGCACCATCAGCTTTCTTCACCACATTTGCTTATGCACACATTTGTTTTCTGTGATTGTGTCAGGGAGCTGCACATCATGGAATGCCAATTTAATAGAACAAAATGTTCTTACACTGAGGAAGTATCTGATGGAGGTCCAATGCCCATCTACTGTCCTAATTCTAAGCTTATAAATATATGCATATTGATCTGTTTCCCCTTCATCATATGAATATATGTACCTATGTATATGCCTGTATTTAACCTCTATAAATGCTCCTTACTCCCCAGTTCTTTTCTTTATTTCCCTATACCTCCTCCCGTCCCACCATCACACTCAACCTCCATTTGGGTTTCAATATTTTCTCTCTGTTACATTAGTCTTAATCAATCCCTATCAGATCTTATCCCGCCACCGATCTTGAACCACATGTTACTCCCCCCATCACTGGATCAGCCAACAGCGCCACCCCCCAACATCCACCCTGATACCATTAGTCCCGTGGTTCCTACCCCCAGACTGCCATCCAGTCCACCCCATCCAGATAGACCTGTAGAGAAAATAACATGCTCAAAAAAAGGGCAACCCATAATGAAGCAACCAAAGAAAAGAAAACAATGAAAACACCAACAAACCCCCCCCCCCCAATATCCAACATGTAGATGCAGATGCAAAAATACAATAATAATAACAATATAAAACCTACAAATAGCTTAAGGTCTGTTTGTTGACCTCCAGCAGTGTCTCCTGGTTGAGTGAGATGGGGTGCCACACTCTGGTCACAAAGTATATCTTTGGTGCTCAATCTGGAACTTCATGTTCTGTCGCACACCCTTAGTTTTTTGG
>PVJH01017736.1:0-47031 GCA_004026705.1 Nesogale talazaci | reverse complement strand
GAACTGGTCAACATGGAAGATGCTTCTGAAGAGAGAAGGTGACTTTCAAATCACAGCATTGATTGCTTCTCCATTCACATCGCATTCCAGAGATGGGATATTGCAGCCAATCACAAGCTCACTCCTGGTTTTATGGTAGAGCAGGGGCTCAACCCTGCATCCTGACGATGGCGTTAAGTCCTCTCCATCACACAAGCCCACCCCCCAAATCTGCACCCTTTGTAAGACTATGAAGCCTTTCATATACTTCCTATCTTGCAGGCATGCACACCCCCATACAAGTGTCCTTTGCTGTCTTAGTTATTTCATTAGAAAAAGAGTTATTTCTCAAGTAGTCGATCATATGAGGGGGTTTGAATGAGTTTGTTTTCCACTGAGTTTTTTTTGAGGATCCTCATAGTAATCACTGCAGTTTTTAACCAGTGTTTAAAATTGAGGGCGCCTCATTTTAAGAAGACATGGGAGCCTTTTCCTTCTAGGATTTTACAGACAGTTGCCATCAGATTTATTCCAGACCCCAACTTAACTTCCTCCTACACTGCAATTTGGGAGTGTTGGAGATACATGAATAGCTAGCCACTCTCTAAAGATCTGAATAGTCAATCTCTCATGTACTAAATTCATATTTATTTATCCCAAACAAGCTATTCTGATTTTAGATTATTTACACTTTTGTTTCAAGCTTTAACCTCTTCTTTGGGGGTTTTATTTTTGGGGGGGGGCACCATTGCCCTCTGGTGCTGGGAGTAGGAGGCCCAGTTTTGCTGCTGGATTTGAACCTGCAACCCAGTGGGCTGCAGTCCCGTGCACAACCACAAAAGGGAATAACATCTGGGTTCTTTTCTGTTGTTGTTTGGGCATCACTGCCTCTGGTGGTCGTGGGGCTTTAACCTCTTAAAATGAGCATGTATCTTAAAAATCAACAATCTGCCATAATTAAATCAACCTCTTTTTTCTTCCTTGTGAGATGTAAAATGGAATGACTTTCCTCCAGCGGAACCATAGAATTAAAAAAAAGACCCTGTTAATGTATATAATAACAAGAACGTGAATGTTATTTATACTAAAATTGGTTCTGCCTTTACTTTCTATCCAGTTCCACCAACATGGCCATGATTTTTTAAAAAATAATTTTATTGGGGGCTCTTACAGCTATTATAACATTCAGTACATCATCTGTATCAAGCACATTGCACACATGTTGCCACATACATTTCCAAACATTTTCCACTTAAGCCCTTGGTATAAGCTCCTCTTTAAAAAAAAAATGCTCCTCTTTCCCCTCTCCCCCTTTTTAAAAAAATGAATCATTTTATTGGGTACTCACACACCTCCCCTCACGATCCATACATACATCAATTGTATGCAGATCTCATTTGCACACTTGTTGCCATCATCACCCTCAATACATCCTCCCTTCACTTAGGCCCCAGTTCCACCTCCCCATATTTCCCTTCCTCCCTCCCCCCAATGAACCTTTAATAATTTACAAATTGCTATTTCTTATCATACACTGTCCAGTGTGTCTCTTCACTCACTTCCCTGTTGGCCATGCCCCAGAGAGAAGGTTATATGTAGATCCCTGATATTAGTTCCCCCTTTCTACTCCACCATCCCTCCACCCTCCCACTATCACCACTCCCATCACTCATCCTGAGGGAACATCTATCCTAAATTCCCCATGTTTCCGACTCCAGTGTACACCCCCTATTCTAGTCGAACTTGTCTGGTAGAACCGGTAGCATGATAGTGCGTGTGAAGAAGCATTTGAGAACTAGAGGAAAGATGTTCACTTCTTTGTTACTACACAGTACTTTAACTGGCTCATCTCCTCCCTGCAACCCCTCTGTAAGAGGATGTCGCTTCACCTATTGATGGGCTCTGGGTCCCCAATCTGTACTCCCCCCTATTTATAATCATATATTAGTTCTTTGATGCCTGACACTGGATCCCTTCAACACCTCATGGTCACACAGGCTGGTGTGCTTCTTCCATGTGGGCGTTGTTGCTTCTGAGCTGGATGGCTGCTTGTTTACTCAAGCTTTTAAGACCCTAGATGCTATATCTTTTCATAGCTGGGCACCATCTTCACCACATTGGCTTATGCACACATTTGTCTTCAGTGATCGGGTAGGGAAGGTGAGCATTGGCCATGATTTTTTTTTTTAGCACAGATTCCATATTTTTAATTGTTACATTTGCAACATCAATTTAATTTTGGACTGAGCAGTTCTTTGCACACAGCTGATTCTTTTCACATGCCATTCTTCCAGATGAATTTAATAAACAGGGGTCTAACCATCCCCTGCCCCCTTCAAGTTTTATAAGGATATATACTAAGACATGCAAATTGAATCGGGGCAGAGTTGGTGTCTTAAGAAATGGATTGTTAGCATTGAAGAATGCTTACATTATTTCACTTACGATAGGTTAAAGTCACTTAGTAGAATATTAGTTTTTCTCATGTAGATATCTAGTAAAATTTATTCCCAAGTGTTTTCTATTCTTGTTGGCATTGTAAATGCCCCTCTCCCCACCAATTATCATCTATCTAAAACTTGTCTCAGAATATATTAATTATCTCCAGTAATTTCTTAACGAGCCACTTCCAACGCTTCCATCTTAGATGGATCTTGTTTTGCTACACTTATCTTACTGTGTTTTGCAGGTACTCCTGTCTTGTTGTTCAAACAAGTGGAAGGTTTGTGACAACCTTGTGACAAGCAAGTCTACCAATGTCAGTTTTCCAAGAGTGTGTTGTTCACTTTGTCTGTCATTCTTTGTAATGTAATTCTCTCAATACTTCAAAAATGTCCACACTAGACAACTCGCCCTTCTTCGCCAAGACAAAAGCAAAAATACACTCCTCAGATCAATTGCCCCTGTGTCAACTCTACATCTTGATGGCAGCAGGCCATCTTTTTCCCATGGATCATCAAGTGGTGGCTTTGAACCACTACGGGACAACCTGGGTTCCTTTACTCAATGAGTTCAATGCGAACACAACTTTTACATGTCCTGGGAAGCAAATATTCCATTGGTTGTGATGGTCTGGAAATGACTGTGCAGATTCTCTGCTGACTGCCTCTCTGAGAATATCTGGAGTCCCGTCAGGCGTCCAGCAGCCTGAGAACTACAGGCCTTTGCGGGAACCGGCCAGTGATATTCCTGTATCACTCTATATGGCTGCTCGCCACATGGCCTGCTTAGCTTGGGTCCCTCTGCCTCCATAGTCCTTAAAGAAGCAAACTGTCACTTCACTTGATCAGCATGGATTCATCAACTGCTCCCACAACCTAAAAGGTAGCACCTGCCATCTGACTAGCCCATCATGGATTGATCAGCTAGCCAGGAAAAGTCAGTGCCTGACCTCAGAACCCCCACCGAGGTGTAGCTTGGCATCATCTGACCTGTGACCTTTTGGACCTAGGAGAAGACTGATCCCAAGACCTATAGAGTTCTCAAAGTAATACCTAGATCTCAGAGGTTAAAGGAGAGAAGAACCTTTCCCAAGAGCCAACCAGAGGGAATGTCTTCCCAAGCCCTGGCAGCCAACCTTTTTGTATTTGTAGACTGACAAACTGCGTTTGATTAGATAACTGTGAAGCCTCCCACCAAAAAGGAAAAGAAATGCACCGGCAACACCATCAGGCCATGTCTCTGTGAGCGCTTGTCCACTGACCTTCCTATCACTAGTCAATCATCTCATTTTGTCTTTCCTTTCCTGCGCCCCACGTCAGTCCATCCTCTCCTCTCCTCTCCTCTGGTTGTTTGAACTAGAACTTTGCTTTGGGAAGTTTGTTTTGCAAGGTGTCTTTAAAAATAACACTCTCAATTCTTCCCAAGAAAGATTTTTAAACTCTTCTTGAGTTAGTACTACTGACTAGTCCTTATTTTTATACAATTTCATAAACTGCCTATCAACTAGTTTATGTATTGATGATCTATTTGGTGCATTGTGTTGTTTAATATTAAACATCCTTGGACACTACACTCACAGTCCCTTTCTCATGCTGAGCGCTGCTGCATTATTTTCCTCATCCTCTCTTAGACGTGTGCCCATCATTTATTCAAAGGGTGCTCCTGCTTCCCTCTCGCCTCTCATCCCAGGAATGGACCTTCAGAATTGCTTCCCCCTGCTTTCCCTCTCCCTTCTTATGTATTTGTTTCCTTGTTTATCGATCGGAGGGGCTGCAAGAGGGAAGGACCTGTTGTTCTTTTTTTTATAGTTTGCAGAGTGGACAACTTAGTTCTTATAACTACATTATTGCTTGATTCATAAAGAAAACAGTTAAAGCTTCATATTCTCCTCTGAGTATAACTGTGACCATCAACCTTACGTTTTCACATGTTACGTTGATACGACTGTTAATTTTCTAAAATGCAATACTTAACATTTTATCTCATGATTTCTCTTTTGTCCTAAAAGTCACTCGGGAGAAGGCGCTTTGGTTTCTAAGTGAGCTTTTCCCTTATACTATAGCCCCCTGCTGTCCATCTCCAATTTCAGTGCTCGGTGGCTGGTGCGAGTCGCGTGCCTGTTCTCCTTTTTAGAAACTGACTGTGTGCACACCATTAATAGCTTAAAATTTCTGGAGAATGTTACACAGCTATTCATATTTTTTATTATGAAATGTGAGCTCATTCAGGTAATTTCTCTTATGTGTTATGGGCTCACATTTCATAGTATCAAATTTCCACTCCTGTGGAACCGATTGGGACTCGTAGAGATGTGTAAGAAAGAGCAGCACTTCCCCCAGAGGCGTGCTGGGGCAGCATCTGTACAAAAGCTGATCATCCCACCTCTCAGAGCGCCCGGCGGGTATGGACCATTGAACCTTTGCCTAACTGCTCACTGGCCACAGTCCCAACAAGGCAACTTATATGTCCACTTAATGACTTGTATTAATTAATCCTAATGTTTTATTTTCCCCTCTACTTTCAGTCTGTAAGTCCTATAGTAAAGGCTCCCTCTATGACGAGTTTGTCCATTTTTATCTCGACTCTCTGACTCTGTGAATGGCAGTTATTCCATGGGCTTTTATCAATGGAAACTGACCCTTCACATGACATTTGTGATGTTAATATGTGGTCATCCTCATTTGATTTTTCCCATAAAATATACTCTTAGAAAAAAATGTTTCATATTTTCCAGAAATTCCTCAAAGTTTCTGAAATAATACAGGTATGCTTCTCTGTTTTCCAGAGTTCCTATGGAGTATCACTTCAATACATTCTTTTGTTTTTCTTTCCCCAAACCATTTTCACTGGGAGCTATGACACATCTCATGCCATTCCATGGTGAGGAGTGTTAAATTCGTAAAAGCTGAACAGGTCTCGACAGCTTTATCAGGTATGCAGAGCTTTCTCTCGTGCCTGCATGTGCAGTAGCTACGCACTGGGCTAGTCATCACAGTCAGCCGTCCGCAAGCAGCCATTGCTCCTCCCTCGGGAGACAGACGGGGCTTTCTGCTCCCTGTCAAGAGTCTCGGGTTGAACTCTCAGAGCAGCTGCACTCTGCACTGTGGATCACACTGAGTCAGCATTGATTCCATGGCAGTGAGTTTAAAAAAATGATCGTCTCTCAATTCATTTTCATTTTGGGGCAGTTTTAGTCTTACACTATAGTACTATATATATATATATATACACTCACTTAGTCTTACACTATAATGTAATATATATACTCATTTCCTTCCACTGATTACTACCTCTACAGTCTTGTTTTTCAGCAATTATGACTAATCATAATTTTAAAATTCTCTGAGAAAATGGAACATAACTATGTTATTAATATAGGTGATATATGCAAGAGACACTTCACTGTTTAATTATGTAATGTTTTATGTATGCAAAGACCAGTTAGTGGTATTGCTCAGTGATAAAATTTAATGTAAAAATAAAATCAAGTAGAAGTCATATTTAAACTTAATATTATTTTAGAATATTAATGACTTTGTTTCACAGTGAAAAATGAAAAGACTGCCTCTCCACGCACTCAATTTATATAAAGGTTCATATCTATGATATATAGTCAACTAATGATCCAAAATTTATTGTGTGATCCAGGTACTTCCATTTAAATGTTGCAAAGTTATGGTTTAGTGTAGCTGAATAATAGAGGTGTGGGGTCAGATGAAATAAGCTAACAGAACAATGTACAAAAAATGTAAAATAGCTATAAATAAAATAAGAATTTTCTTATCGTGAACATAAGAAAGAATTAAATCTGTTTAGCAGTTTAGGACATTCAATAAGAAACACAGAGTTCCCAAACAATATACAGTACAATATCACAATTCTTTATCAGAGTTTTTCACTAAGAAAGATATGTAAATGTGAAGAATTAAAGGTGGAGATGTTCTCTACAACTAATTTCTTTTGTGTGGAAAGGACTGATTTCTGCAGACTTGTTCTGCAGTTGGAATGAAAGCAGACATCATGAATTTTTGGAAAAGCCAGTCAGGATCAACGCATACTTAGGGGAAATAATTGGTTAAAATAGATGCATGTTGAATGAGAAATGAATTTCCTTAACAGTTTTGAAAGCCAAAGTAGTGGAAACACTCTATTAGTCAGAGCACTAAGAAAACATTTGATATGAAATAATACCTCAGGGAATAAACTTCATGATGCAACAGACCCCGTACTGTTCTAATGTCTATAATTTCATGTAAATGTCAGTGATGGAAAAAAATGAGGGGGAAGGAAGATTACACAAAACACATGGGCCTGTCTGTCTTTCTGCAAGTAACTCTATGGGGATTCGTTATTAGAATTACATAACAGTGGGATCCGGCCCATAACACGTAAGAGAAATGATCTAAAACCATGACATTTTCCATGCTGCATCAGTGAGGATGGTAAGTTTAATCATCAATTTAAATTCTGAGTTTTGCTGCACTTGTAAAACAGCCGGGAACACCGGATATTTCCGTCCTCGGATTTGAAATTAATTTTCTGGGGCCTCTGAAAGGCTCCACCGGGGAACCCTCTCTCTTTTTCCCTCCCCCGCTCTTTTCTTCTCTCCCTCCTTCGATCTCTTATTGATAGGAATTTTTCCTCTCCAAAAACAACATTTGCTTTCTTTTGGCTCTGTTAGTAAGTAGTATGACACACAACAATGTCTGCCATGAAGAGTCTGCACTTATTTCAATTGTATTTTCATGTGGCTTTGCTTACGTGTCTGCACAGAGACAGTCGGGAGGGTGCGGAGTGAATTTCCAACCCATCTGAGAGGTCATCTGTTCACATCCGTCGGAAACTCACACCCACTAAGAAACAAAACAGTGGCCATCGCCTCTGCCTTGTCTCACAGCGACCCCAAGTGGGTCCGAGGCCATGTGGCAGCAGAGGGCTTCCAAGGACTAATTTCCCTGGAATAGATCACCGGGCCTTTCTTGTTTCTGGATGGTCTCAGCTGAGAGTATTAATCTCTAGGGGTAGGTTAGATAACCAGGAGTCCCTTTGAGGGTGGCAGGGAGTGTTGAGCAAGCAAAGTCCTATCCCCCTCCCTGGGTTTTCTGCATTTCACCTGACAAGTCACCCTTACCACCTGTGGACATCACCCGGGGAGACCTGACCTGATGGTGCACGACGGCCTTGAGCTACCCCTCAACTCCCCATTCCTTATCATTATCCCCCAAGGACACAACTGAGGAAAAGGCAAGACGTGCTTTGGTGTGGCGGTTTTCCACTCAGTCCCTCATCTTCTGAAAGCTCACTAAGAACTAATACATCCCTTATTGAACCTACATTCCCATTTTCACAGGTGAAAGGTGGTTGGGCTAAGCCTTTGTACTTCTAGCAAAACGCCCACCATTCAGTGGCTGCTTCCTTTGCTCTCCTCCCAGGGAAATACGATTTCCTTGCATTCCCGTGTACCACATATGGTAGGGCCCCCTCCACAGTCCTCTGTTGTTGCTCTCACTGGTGATAATCTTTCAGAGAGAGAGGTTACTTATTCATTAACCTCGGTTTTTTTCCCCCCTCTGGGAATTGTACAAAGAGAACAGTGGACCAAACAGCCCAGCAGAGGGTTGGCCAGCCGGCTTCTAAGAGGCTTTAATACACAATTCACCAGGGTCAGGATCTGAGCCTGCCTGGTAGGCTTAGAAATCAGATTACCATCCTGAGAACAGAGCTGTGTCTGTGGGGTGGAGTCACGTGAGCTAATTTTACAAGATGGATTTATAAAAACCACAAGAGCATGAATTCACAATGAGAACCAGATCTGTCCCAGGGATGGGAATATACTCTGTAGCTGCACCTGTGGCTCCAGCCCATGGCCTCAATTAGCTCCTCACTATCAGCAGCCAGTACCCTTTAAAGTACACAAACGACACATTCTCTACCTATAAGCTGATGTCCCTTTGAGAGAAAAATCAGAACAAGGAAAGTTGGATTGGTGGGTCTGATACAGGAGACAGGAAGTTGGACACACAGAACATTTAATGGTAGGGATTTAACAAAGCTAATATATCCATCTCACGATAAGGGGGCATAGGGACTTGTTGCAGAAATGCTGACGACAACCTGTTGCGTCTGTCTCCCTCTAAGTTCCCTTGTGCTCAAAACCCAGTGTGCCCAGCAGCACAGCCCTCTCTGCATCGACCCCAACAGCAGGGACAAAGGCCGCCCTGATGCTGCATGGACCGTAGGTGGACACTTTCACTACTTGTCTTTTCAACTGCTTTTCTTTGATAAAAAAACACCATCTGGAGCAATTCAGACATTAACTTTTCTCCATAACCAACTCGCTGCCCTTGAGCTGATTTCAACTCTAGGCTTCCCATCAAGCACAGAACAGGAGAACTGCACCCGGACCCCGGACCCGCCCCCGGGTTTCTGAGACTGACAATCTTCATGGGCACAGAGACCCACATCTTTTTCCTCTAGAGTGGTTGGTAGCTTCAAACTGCTGACCTTTTGATTTGCAGCCCAACACATAACTCACTCCCATCCGACTTTTTAGCTAGAAGATTAAGCTTTCATAGAATTCAAGATTTCCTTTTTTCAAGATCCTGAGAAAATGTCAACAACTTAAAGACAATTTTCACAGTGTCCACTGGTCATGAGTGTTATATAAAACTTCTTAGTTTTTTGTTAAATTTAACTTGATATAGCAGAACACCGAGAAACAAGTTGATTGTACAAACACATCCCACTGAGAGTGCACTGTTCCACCATTCTTAAGGTAGAGGCTTTCCACACTCTTCAGGGACAGAAATTCCTGCTTTGTTCACTGATGGACCCCAAGTGTCTAGCTCAGGTCTGACTCCTGGTGACCCCACCTGCACAGAGTAGAAGGGCTAACTCTCCCAGGGTTTTCAGGGCTAGCACTTTTGGGAACCCATCATCAGGCCTGTCTTCCAAGGTGTCTCTAGGGAGCTTTGAACCCCTGACCTTCTGACTTATAGTGGAGTGTCTAATTGCTTGTGTCACCCACGGATTCTAACACAGGGTAGAGTTCAAAATACTTACTGAATAAATGAATCTAACCTACAAACTGACCACATTAAAGCAAGCAAAAAAATGAGCATTTATAGCACATCATTCTTAAACACATCCCAAGGAAATAGGACTATAAATTATGTCACCTATTGACATATCAAAGTTATTAAAATAAGTGATATCTATTGGCATATATCAACATAAAATCATTTTAAAATGATCTTTTAAGTTTTCATCTTCCTTCATGCATTTCATTCTGTAAACTGACATTTGAAAGACAGAAGTCTCTAGAAATATGTATTTTCTTTTATCAGTGAGGAGTACTTATGTTAATAGAAAGGCTTTACCTATCACTTTATTCTTCTTTCCATTTTTAATAGGTGTACAAAGCAAACTTCTAATGTTCTGCTGATTTACGTTTTCAGTGTTTTCATTCTACAGGAAAAAAAAACAGTAAAAAATTAAGAAGAGATAATGCTACCTATTAAATATCACACATTTGGCATCATTAATATTCTCATGTTTAACTGCACCAGAGTGCAGAGAAATGTACAAATTGTAATAAAGTCCATACAGATGCAACCTAAAGCCTCCACTCTTTAGTAAACAACGAGGAATATCCTAAACTCTGACGTTTTTTCATTTTAAACCTTCCCAAGTAGCTGACAGTAATACTCTCAGCAATCAGTAATACTATGTTTACTTGGTATCTACTACAGTGGCCTAGTAGATCTCAACTAATTTGGCAAGAGGGGCAAAAGACAACAGCATCACACTACACGGGGCACAGAGAAGGGGCTGCACAGGACAAAGATCTCCTTTCAAAGGTTTCCTGGGCTGTCATGGTAACGAGAGCAGATCTCCAGGCTTTCCTGTCCCGGGACAGAGTTGAACTGTCAGGAGAAAAGCTGAACCACTGAGCCCCCAGGGCTTCTATCTAGGACACTACCGTCCCAGATTACCCTGCTTTCCCAAGCTTCCATTTCCAGGTAAACAGACAGACTTATTGTTTCGTGATGAACAGTATCTGTACCTCAGAATGATCAACCACTGGAATCAAAAGGCTAGCACATCTGCCCCCTCACCCCCACCCCACGCAAAGTTCAAAGGGCAGGGAAGATTCTCACAGAAGGAATGGAAAGGAAACAGTAAGGCAGTGGGATGAGGGCCGACTGTGGAGGGACTGTGCTCAGGGAATTGAAGCCATCTGTATGAGTTACTGAATACCCATGTTCCTTCAGCCCACCATTAAAGTTTAACAACAAAGTAAAAGGTCAACCCCAAATTATGCTGTTCTGCCAATGCCACTGTTTCTGTTGCCCGTATTATCAAAACTCTACCAAGGCACCCCAGTTATAAGCATGATAAAACAAAGGCAGCTGCTTTAATATGAAATGTTGGGGGTGGGGGTTTGATATGAAAGAAAATACTAAAATTCATAGCTCTTAGTGCCCAGGAAACTGATCTTTGATGCTTTGCTAATTCGGGGAAAATATGAGGGCGTTTCAAAAAGTTCATGGAACAATGGAACTAAAAGAAAAGGCAATTCTTCCATGAACTTCTTGAAGGTCCTGATAGCTATGAATTTTCCCACAGAGCTACTCACTGAGGAAATTTACAAATTTACACAAGCATAAGTCCTGTGAATGTTACCTTTCAAGGACAAACTTAAGAATTCTAGTAGTATCAAGAAACTCTAGTAATACTATCGGATGTATGTAGTTGATTGTCAACATTAAATTACTGCAACATTTGTAGATGAGAGTGATTAAAACTCTAAATGCAAAGCTGATGAAAGTACCGGGGAAAAGACGTCCGCCTGAGTGCTGTGGATACATGCTGCGGAGTTGATTCTGACCCATCGTGACCTACATGATCAGTCCTCTAGGGTTTTCTGGGCTGTAAGCCCCCCCGCTCCCCAACTGTTTTATTGGCATGCAACTCATATGTCATACAACTCAACAGTTTAATCACATCCAGAAGGCTTGTACAACCATCACCACAATCAGTTTTAGAACATTTTCTCCATTCTTGCGCTGATCATTCTTAGCTGCCTCTCCCCACTACCTCCCCTATCACACCTCTAAGAAACCATGAATCTAGTTCCTGTCTCTGTAACTTTCCCTACCCTGGAGTTCATAGACAGAGAAATATTTAAGGATAACAAACAAAACAGGCACAGCCAATATTGGCTGCAATTTTTGTGTGCTCCTCCTTCAAGAGCAGGATGGAGAGACTTGGTCTCAAGTACTTTCGATGTGTTGCCAGGAGAGGCCAGAGCCTAGAGAAGGACACTGTGCTCAGAAAAGTGGAGGGAAAGCAAAAAAGCAGCGGGTTCCCAACAAGACGGACTGACAGAGTGGCAGCGACAGTGGGCTAGCACACAAAAAGTTGTGTGGAAAGCAGAGGGCCAGGCAGTGTTTGGCTCTGTTGTACAGCAGGGTCACTGTGGGTCAGAACCAACCTGAGGTACCTCCCCACCACCACCACCACCACCACGACCTTTGCGGGAGCTGATCACCAGGGTTTGCCCTGCCTATCTTTCCATCAGCAGCAGAGCACTTAATCCAGGCTCTTGTTATGTACAGATGACCACCTTGAATTATGATCCATTTCATGTGCCGGTGTGTGAAGAGGAAATCACCCGCCACTCTGAAAAAAATCAGCTGGACTCTGCCCTTCAAGCTGACACATAACTCAAAGTACAGATCTGATGAGAAAACAGCCTTCTCGCCTCAAGTCTCAAATGGGGTTACTTACTGTCCAGGGAAATCTTCGGTCTTCCGTGACGTCTGGTATATTAAGTGGCTCCATAGTATTCTTGACATACTGAGCATACATGTAATTGATTTTATTTGCATCGCGTTCCCTGTGGAAATAACAAACATGAGCTTTCTGTACAGTGAGAAAACACGAGCAGAAGAGAGTTCAAGAAAGGATTCACTTCCAGAGAAAGACCGGTCTCAAATTTTACGAGAAAGATAGGCATTTTAATTGGAGAAAGGCGTGTCAAGTGCTTGCTAATTTCATCTTCAATGATGGCTACATCTAAGTGTTTTTAAAAAGAAGCAGTGAGAATTTGTCACTGTCTAAAGTAAGTTAAAAAAATGTCACAGATTGTGGCAGGCTTGTGCTTATGTTAATTTTATGATTGAAATGTAGGGGTAGAATCTAGCCTGTTAATCTGGAGATAGTCATTGAGTAGCCAATGAGACCTCTATGTGGACATGGCTTTCTCCTGAGCTCTCGCGATTTTTCCCTCGTGAAGATGAGAAGCTATCTCCCAGTTGTTGGGAGTTAGTCTCAGAGACGATAAATCATGGCCAAGACAAGATGGCAGCGTCTGAGAAGCTGGAGGAACCAGCGGAGAGACCACACAGCTTTGCCCTGATGGAGCAGAACTCTGAAGCTGGGGCGGCCACATGGAGACATCTGCCAGCGCTGAGTTGCTTCTGCTGTTGATGGACCCTGAGCCCTGGAAGCGAGGAGCCATGTGGAGACCCCTGTCAGCGCCGGGATTCTGCACTCACTGACCTGTGACTTCATGAGTCGGAAGGAGACTTTTTAAACTGATTTCAGGCATATGGGTTAATATGGGACTTATGACTTTGAAGTGGACTGGGCTAAATGTCCTGTTCCTCTTGAATATAAACCTTTTCCTTATATCTATATGCATGTCTATGAAATTTGTTCCTCTAGCCTACCCGGACTAACACAGAGACCAAGAGGAAAAAGGGAATAGAGAAAGAACTAGGAGGCAAAGGACATTTATAGAGGTATAAATAGAGGCACATTCATGTGTAAAGATATTTACATATAACAATAGGGACACACATCTATGTACATATATTGTATGTCAAGTATTAAGGTAGCAGATGGACATTGGGTAGCAGATGGACATTGGGCCTCTACTCAGTACTCCCTCAATGCAAGAACACTGCTCTAATAACCTGACATTCTGTGAGTAGACATGAGATCTGAAGACAAAATGGGTACATAAGCAAATGTGGTGGAGAAAGCTAATGGTACCTGGTTACCAAAAGATAAAACTTCTGGGATCTTAAAGGTTTGAAAACAAAGCAAGCCATCTAGCTGGGAAGCAACAAATCCCACGTGGATGAAGCACACCAGCCTGTGTGACCATGAAGTTTCAATGGGATCAGGAATCAGACATCAAAGATCCAGAAGAAAAAGATCAAATTGATGGGAACGAGGGAGGGTAGTAGTGGAGTGACGATGCAAAGCCCATATGCAGACAACTAGACATCCCCTTACAGAAGGGTAGGGGTTGGAGGAGAGCCAGTCAGGGTGCAGTATAGCACCAATGAAACATGCAATTTTCCTCTAATTCTTTCATGTATCTTCCCCACAATTATCAAGATCCTAATTCTACCTTACAAATCCAGCTAGACCAGAGGATGTACAATGTTACAGATAAGAGCTCATGACACACAGAATCCAGGACAGAGAAACCCCTCAGGAACAATAATGGGAGTAGCGAAACCAGCAGGGGAAGGGGAAGGTGTGGGGAGGATGGGGAAACCGATGGCAACACTCTCCCAGGGGGACGGACAACAGAAAAGTAGGATAAGGGAGACATTGTAAGACATGAAAAAAAAATAATATAATTTATAATTTGTCAAGGGTTCACACGGGAGGGAGGAAAAAAGTGGAGGAGCTGATACCAACGGCTCAAATAGAAAGAAAATGTTTTGAAAAAGATGATGGCAACTTATGTACACGTGTGCTTGACACAATGAATGTATGGGTTGCTGTAAGAGCTGTAAGAGTCTCCATTAAAATGATTTTTTTTTTAAGTCACAAGTTTCGTACTACCACCCTTACCATTAAGAATGTCAATTTTTGTGACGATGAAGAGAAAATTTGCATGGATTCTTTCCGGCCTCCTATCAGATTATAGAGTTTGTTTTACTTCCTCTGGGTTTTATCTATCCATATCAATAAATATATGTTTTTTCCCCAATGATTTTGGGACCTCTCACAGCTCTTACAGCATTCCATACATCATTTGTATCAAGCAGATTTGTACACATGTTGCCATCTTCATTTCCAAATATTGTCTACTTGAGTCCAATAAAATTGTCTTTTGACACCTTCCAAGGTCAAAGAGAAAGCAACCCACTGGCCCGGCAGAGGGAAGCTCTATTGAGCTCTTGACTTTGTGTTTTCTCCTTTCTCTCATCTCTTCTCCACAAACTTTCTCTTCATTCAGTTTCCTCATGATACTCACAACTGTCCCCTCCTCAGTCCTCTCCTCTGGTCCCGTCTGTCTCTTGCTTAATAGATTAACCTTCTAACCAACAGCATATCCAGTGCAACCCTTGGAAGTGGAGAGGGCAGAATAAGGCACATCTTGACTTTTCTAAGCAACACCTGTCGGTACCTTCCCCCCACATATCCTAATAGAGATATACTCATACATTTTTATTGATATCCATTGTGCAAAAAAAGTTTTAAATGTCTGAGTTAGCCAGGGTCCTACAGGAAGCATAAGCCAAGACTGGATTCAAAGGGCTAGCCATGTAGCAGCAGAAACACCCTGTGGGGATAACAAGGCAAGGAGCTAGAGGAGACTGGGAGCGGAAGGCTCTGAGACCCTCCTTCTGGTCTTCCCAGAGTGAAGGGAGCGGGAAAGAAGGAAGGTGGGTGGAGTGCAAACATCTTAGTTGATGGGCTGCTGTAAGGACATGCCAGCCCGGATCACGAATCTTCTAGCCTCCAGTCTTCTATCAGGTCGCCCTGCTTTCCCAGGAATGGGATGATCTTAGGGGCCCTGTTGTATTCAGCCTGAGGGTAGGAGCAGCCCCGTGAGGCCCAGCTTTGGCGCTAACACGCTGTGTGGTACCTCGAACCCCCACCAAATGACTGGGGGGAACTGTACAGATCAGGTGCATGGTCTCTATCTCAGGGATTGGGCAGAACCGCCATCTCTCTGGGTATGAGAGCGCCATCTCTGGAGCAGGAAAAGGGCCATCAAGAAAGAAGGGTCACCAGCGGAGTGTGTGGGAGATCCCTATCCCAATGGCACAGGTGCCAAGGGCCACAGTTCAGGCACCAGAGACCAGGAGACTGAGCAGCAGTTGGGCTTTTGGCCCAGAGAAGCAGAAGCCAACGGGCCATGTGGCTGAAAGGTCAGGGACTAGAGTTACCTATTGGCCAGCCTGGCTGAGAAACATCACTGTAACCTTACCATTTGGTAACCTATTCACTTCCCTACTAAATCCCTCTAAGCGAGAGTGCTGTCTGCAAGTCCTTTGTGGCCGTTGTAATTGCTCATCAAGCCCAGCAGAGACGTAGGTAGAGTGCTGGGGGAAGGACGACTGGAGTCAGAACAGCATAACGGAAGCGGGGCAGTGGAGGCACCTGGGCTCTCTGGGGCAGTCAGGATCATCTGGGCTGGTGTGGAGTTGGAATCTGCTCTCTCCTGAAGCCAGAGGAAGCCCATCATAAGTGATCCTCGGTCAGCTTCTCCGCTTGGTGAACACTTTCACTCAGAACACGACGGCTGGGGATGGAGACCGCGGTTGGTTGCGTATTCTTGAACGTGAGATGCACACCCTCAGTGTGGCTCCGGTATGCCTGTTGTCTGCGAGACCGGACTAGACTTGCATAAGCTAACACATATTCTGTTTGAGATGACCGCTTAGGCCTGACAAGCTGTAACAATTTAGTTCACCATTTCCCAAAGTGGGCAGTACTCCACTTCGCACCACCCAGGAAGACCGAACATCGAACACACTTGATCCTGGATTATGGGCTGTAGTTAAAAAGTTTTTAGTTGCCAATGAAACTCTTGAGTGATTTTATTTTTTCCTTAAAAGGGATGGTAAATCTGGGGACTTATGATGTAATGTTTCTGAAATACAAATAGAATTATTCTGTTTTAGCTATGCATTTAATCTTTCCTGGTAACACATCCTCCTGGCGGTACTTTTCCACAGCAGGTTTGTTTGTTTTTCTCTCAGTCCATGCACGGTACGTGCAACATTCTCCGGCAGTACCACCCCTCCAACACAACACATCTTTCCTACTGAATATCTAGCTTGTTGCATGCAGAGGAGGTGACTGAAAAATCCCACTGCACCTTAGTCCTCAAAGTGATCTCTTTGATCTCAGTGTCAACGAAGTTTTGTGCAACATATTTGACCATCACACAGCCACTCAATTTCTTGGCTGCAGCTTCCACTGAAGGCACATTTTTGGATTCAAGTGAAATGAAATCCTTGACAACTTCAGCCATTTCTCCATTTGCGGTCTAATGTGTAAGGACTGTGGTTTCTCTGCGATGCTGTTTAGCGGTTCCGTTTTTTTTTTTTTTTTTCTTTTCGCAGAGGGCTCAGTCCTGCATCCGCCCGTGTTTCCGCTCCTCATCATAAGCTTCTGTCTGGCCACGCTTTCCCAAAGTGGGCCCCCTCTTCTGACATCCGGGACGGTCCCCATCTGGAAGTACCACGAAACCTTCCCCCCCGGAAGATCCTGCTGATACTTGATGCAGCAGTGGGGCAGCGTCCAGGATCACGCAGGCCACCACAGCACGACAAACGGACAGACGCCTGGTGAATCGAAGCAGAAACTCTAAAACTTTTCTCCTCCCACATCACCAAATCCATTGTCATCGAGTCAATTCCAACCTCAGAGAAGACAACAGAACTGCGCCTTGGTCTTCAAGGGGATAATTTCCAGAAACAGACCGTGACCTCTTTCTCCTGCTGAGGGGAGTTTGGAACTGCTGACCTTCACGTTAACCACTGTGCCACCTGGGCTCCTGAAAAACGTCCACTTCCAAATCTCTCGGGCAACCCAACTCCCAAGAATTTACCGTGATTTATGCCCCAAATAGAATTCTAATAATTATATAGGATTTTCACCTTGGACATTTTGCTACACACTGAACATTTCAAAGGCGTCTTCAATATATTCCTGTAATTTATCAAATACTTGCGTTCTTGTGAGCCAAAGCTTTTCAACTGATAAGTAACTGCCCAGAAAGGAAAGATTCTAACTAACAGCGCACTTCACAGAAAAGGGTTAGGATTGGCAGAGTGTCTAAATAAGAGAACTGCAGAGTCCTGAATTGTAACAGTTAGCAATGTGAGAAATGGAAGAATGACTTTTCTGGTGAAAAAGAATAAGGATCAATATGAATTGGGTCTTTTTCAAAATGCTGACATTACTAATCGCTATTTCCATTCATATAGATGGAAATATTGTCAGAGGTTTTATTTTCTATTAAAATAAAAACATATTTAAATGCCTTGTTGGTGTTTGGTACCATCAAGTCGGTTTCAGCCCAAAGCGACCCTGTGGACACCAAAATGTACGGTCACCGAGTCCTGCTGCTTGAGCCCAGGGCAGCAGCTGCTGTGCCAACCCGCCGCATGGCATTGAGGGCCTCCCTCTTTCCACTGCCCTTCTACTTCACAGCATGGTGTCGTCACATGCCTTAGAGGTCTTTGAGCGCATTACTGAAAGGTTACCTGACACAAGCCATTGGTGTGAATGCTTTTAATTACGGTGAGATCGGACAATTTGTCAATTAAAACAGCCCATACAAAACAGCCTATTCTTAAGGTAATCACATGAATTTTTAATTGTGCTTTCTACAAAATGTCTTTACATGAAAGTTTTCTTGAGATGATTTTTTTTTTAAAGAAAGCAAGCTACCTTTTATCTGCCTACAGAGAGAAAACAGGATACTTATCAGAAACAAATAAAAGACATAGCAAGATCTTGCTTTTTCTTTTCTTTTCTTTTTTTTTTTTCACCACCACACCGAATTTATTACACCAACGGCACTGACACAGCTGGAGGTGCGTCCCAGGAGCCCACATTCAACACCTTCCCTGCCTCTGGTGGCCAACTGTCCGCTGTCCGAGGAGAAAGGGGTCCCCGAGGGCCTGTCGGCTTTTGCTTTTCTTTAAAAAAAAAAAATCACAGTCACCAGAAGAGGTCACTATTACATTAAGTCATTGAGCTTGTCCAGTGAGGACTAGGAAACTATAGCATACCACCTGGCTGAATTTATTATAAAGTATCAAAATTTCAATTCACAAGTTATACATACGTAGATACATGTGTACAGATAGTCTAAAGTAAATACAGATATTCATCATTTTTTACTCTGAATATACATTATCATACTGATTTTCCTATGATCCTACAAATAGATTTATAATCTACTCTTATGCATACAACTTATGCATATATTTCTATGCTTATGATTTAAGCTTTCAATTATAATTATATCTATATTCAAATATTAACTCATTATTTATGGACGCAATTAAAAGTAAAATAATGAAGTGCTTACATGTGTCCTCTCAGGATATTTTCAGATATTCTTTTACAGAAGCAACTAATATGTCACAATATTATATATCCTCCTAAAGATAAAGAAACTTCATGATGAGCTACATGGTGTAGCATGATACCATCAATTAAGAGGAGCACATAGAGGCGGACACACACACACACACAGACACACACACCCCAAGATGTGCAAAAAACCTTATCAGACTTTCAAAAACAGTCAATATTACTGAAAACGGTGCCTACTATGTCAAAAAATATGATGTCATGAGGGCTTAGGCTATAAACTTCAGCTTATGACTAGTCAGTCCAAGAAAGGAGTCCATATCAGCTCTTCAGTAGTGCCAGTCCGAGGCTGCTGCCCATGCCTAATAAATCCTGCTCTGGATGCAAAGCGTGGAGGTTTGAGCAAACCAGAAGCCCCTTGAAAGAAAGGTCTGGCCATCTTCTAGGAACCACCAGCCACCCGAAGTCCCGTGGGGCACCTGCTGCCCCGATACATCAAGGGTCGTGAGGCGGGGCACTCGAACCTTCGCGAACCCTCCCGCAGAGGGTTCAACGTCATCGCCTGGAAATAAGAGGGCCCCCCAGAAAAGACAGCGGTAAAGGCTGAAAGTCAGGTACAACCGCTGAGTTAAAGGCACCCCTCATCTCTTCTTTCTCATCACAGGAGCAGAAGCCTCACACTGTCTAACATGAAAACTATTGTTGAAATACCACCTTAGTAAGGTCAAATTGAAATAGAATTAACCTGTAACGTAACACCGTCAAGTCAACGTGAATATAATTTTTCATTCTTGACAGGGGAAAAGCTAATAGGGCAGTCTACCAAGACAGAGAAGGAAGGAAATGACACACGTGCCTGGGAGGTGGAGGCAGAAGCAGCGTTAACCTCCCCACGGTGTCCAGGGTCAGGCTTGGTTCAAAGGGTTGAAGCAAAGCAGGCTGAGTAGTGAAGCATGTTGTTCTTGCATTATATAACTTGCAGACAGGATTTTTGTTTCCTTTTATTTCCAACTTCTTATGACAAACATTTCCTTCCAACATGGCATAATGCACGAATTTGAAGCACGAGAAAGAGGAAAGAGAATGAAACACCATCCACTGAGATCAGAATCGCTATAGAAGCTTCCAGACTGTGTGGAAGAAAAATGCAGGACAAAATTCAAACTCAGAAAGACGTGTAGAATCTGGGGGCACTTCAAGACAATGAACCTGAGAGACCTTTAAACCCGGCACCCAGCCTAAACCCCAAATCCAGCTGTCAGCCAACAGAAGGCAGGCTTATAACAGGTACAGTAACATCTGCGACACAGACCTTGGCAGAACAATGGACCATATGAGCCTGTGGGGGCAGTACCTGTCCCCAAACGAAGCTCAGAGGGCAACAAGAAACGTGAAAAACAGGAACAGAAATGGGAGTTTGGGAAGGAAGCAGAAAGAGTGTTTTCCCAGCGAGAGCGCTGCAGCTAAGGTCATGAAATCAAGTGCATGTAAACTGTTGAATGGAAAACTAACTTGCTCTGTAAACGTGTACCCAAACAAAGTGGTTAAAAGGAATGAAAGAAACTTACAGGTAAACTAATTATCTTCCACCTGGACTCAACAATTTAGAAATATTTTTTATCATATTTGCTTTATTTATATGTATGCAAAGATATTTATTTTAATACACTCAATTTATTTACTTACTTTGGTTAAATCATCTTAAAATAAGTTGCAAACACAATAATTCTTATATATTTCCGCATGAAACTTTTCAAACTAAGAACATTCTCCCACGAACCATGGTACCTTACTATTTCCAAAGAAACAATAATTCCGTCACCATCAGTTTATTTCAACCATTCAATTATCTCCCTAAATCCATCTTTGAATTTTTCACTTTGATCTGGTTTTTTTTTTAACAAGGAATAATCAAGTTCACACACAGCTTCTGATTATTAATGAAATGTCTTATTCATTTTTAATGATTTTTGGCACATAATACACATATAAAATTCAATTGTTCAATCACATTAAAGAGTTGTGCAATCATTACTGCAATTAATTTTAGAACATTTTCTGCTGTTTTTGTATCTATTGTGGTTAGCTCCCCATTTCCCCAACTTCCCATGCCATGGTTCACCCCCCCCCCCAAAAAAAAATCATGCTGGAATTCCTTGCTATCAAGTAAATTCCAACTCATAGCAATCCTGGAAAACTATTAATCCAGCTATTGTTTCTGTAGATTTAAGCATTGTGAATTTCACATAGAGAAAAACATACAAATACACTCCCCTTCCCCAATGGAAGCAACAATGACAAAGTAAAGCAGTGGGAACACATCCTCAAATGAAAAGAGAGCAGAAAATATTAAAAACTGGAACAAATTTTAAAGATCAAAGTGATGTGGTATTCCATTGTAACGACAACTACATCTATAATTATCTACTTTAGAATGCTCTCTGTCTGATAGCAAGGCTATTTAAATCCCTGGTCTGTGGTCAGAAAGAGGCTCAGTTCATGTAAGGACCCTACAAATAGATTTAGGGCTTTCACTGTCATCCAGAACCTTCTGCAAACCGGGTGCTCAGAATTAAAGCTGAATTACCATTTTCTCCTCCAGCTTTGGATTTTATAACTTAACAATTCTTGAATGACATAGGCTGGTGAGCGTCTTCCTTGTGGCCTTTGCTGGCCCCTCACTTAGATGGCTGCTTGTTTTAAGGCAAGTCTTTAAGATCCCAGATGCTCTTTGTTCTGATCATTGTTTTTCATTTTGGGGGGGGCATCACTGCCCTCTGGTGGGAGTAGGAGGCCCAGTCTTGCTCCTGGAGAGCTGCTGTGATCTTCATTTTTATGACAAAGACATTTTAGACTATATAGCATCCTGTTCTACATGCTAGATGAGTAGCAAGGTTATTGTTAAAGCACTGCCACCTTTTACTGATGAGGAAGCTTAGTTACTGAAGATTTTAATGGCAGTAATATCACTCACTACAGGAAATAATTCTCAAATCAACTGGAACGAAAAAAAATCTGGAATTCTATATTAACGGTAAAGGTACAGTAATACTCTAATTCCATGATCACCTGTGGCTTTTAGAGAGAACATGAATGGTCTGCATTTCCTAATGGATCTCTGAATTCTGGTCAGTAAAGTGCTTTGTGTTAAAACAGTCTGTAACAAATGACATCAGGAAGTGTGATAAACAGCATTGTGTCCACGGATTCGGGACTCTGGATTCTAGCCGATCCCTCGTCTTTAGAACAGCCTTTCCCTTATGTTCCCAACACTAGTTCTATGCCAAGAACAGAAAAGGAACTATGAGAAGGAACCTTTGGGAATTTATTCTAAAGTTGTTCAATTTTTTTTTAGAAAGCACATATAAAGCTGGGCCATACATTAATTTCTGGAACAACAACAAAAGCTAAAACATGAAGAAAAACTAACTGCAATAGAAACCTGATCTGTTCCTCAGCCATGGACACAAGTCTGGGTATGAAAAGGATTATTGATTCTCAGGCTCCAACATCTACACTGACTTTACAGCATCCTCTAAAAACAGGCTAAATATTTAACAATCCACCACGGACTCAGTTTCCTCAGGAAACAACAAAACATACGAGACAATCCTCCCCTTACTATACAAAATTATGATGCTTACATATTTAAAATACCATAAATGCATTTTTGATGCTTTGCAGATTTCTTTCCTTACTCTCTATGTCTTAGTTTGAGTCTGTTCTGCAGTTATCCAATTTCCGGTAAGAGTTCAACTATTAATGAAAACGATCATCAAAAGGTTCTACTAGTCACTGGCAACTAGTGGGACTTAAGTGAGCCAGTTCACAAGTATAGTGCAGTGAGGGTTATACTAATTATGACATCACTGTACAAACTGCACGTTAAATTCAAATGGCAAAAGTATTTTGCAAATAAAGATATTCATAGAAACAAAAGAGCCTGTAGCTTTTACATCTTAAATCAAACTGGTGATGAAATGACTAGGCAATTATTCAGGATCCCACACTAGTGAGATACCCCACTTTTCATGAGGGAGACCTAGGTCTGATTGATTCCAAGTAATGCACATTTTGCAGAGCCGCCACTCATTAGTCAGTGCTTCCCAACCTAGGGGTCGAACGACCCTTTCACAGGGGTCGCCTGAGATCACCAGAAAACATTTATATATTTCCGATGGTCTTAGGAACTATGACACTGCTCCTCTATCCATCTCTAGGCAGGTCCTCCCACATGCAGATGCACCCACAAATGAGTACTCAGCACGAAGACTGTGACCCATGCTACACCATGCTTCAAGACAAAATTTCACTGATTTGTAATTAGAAATAACTATTTCACAATATATAATTACACACTGTTTTTGTGACTAACCACTATGCGCTATGTCCAACTTATAACAATGAAAATACATACTGCCTATCAGATGATTCTGATTACATGATGATTCATACCAGTAACAAAATGACAGGGATGAAGTAGCAACAAAAGAAATGTTATAGTTGGGGGTCACCACAACATGAGAAATGGTATGAAAGGGTGGTCACATGAGGAAGGTTGACTAGGAAGAAAGGCCTGATCACCTTCTTTCCAAAACTCAGCTTCTGAAAACGCTGACTCACAACATTCATATGTGCAACTGATCATTTGATGGAGCAGGGCCAGATACCTATTTGCTTCCTTGTGCACTGTTTTGCCTTCAGTATGATTTGACAACAGCTAATAACAAAACAACAATGTATACTTGCGATCTAGAGAAACAGAGAATATGTTATTTTTAGGGATACAAAAAATAGTGAACAAGTTCTTTTTACCTTGTTAGAGTATCAGATGATTTTCTTAATTCCTCACACTCCATGTGAAACACACTAGAAAAGGAATCCTGAAAACAGAGTAACAACACGGACTGAGAAAATGAGTTTGACAAAGTAACAAAAACGATCAATACTCATCTGTAGACAAATCTAACACCGGACTCCACTCAAGACATCATTGCTTGTCTTGTTTTCGTTGCTTTTTATTTTTATTTTTTCAATAATTTTATTGGGGGCTCTTACAGCTCTCCTAACATTCACTACATCATTAGTATCAAGCACATTTGTACACATGTTGCCATCTTCATTTCCAAATATTTTCTACTTGGTATAAGCTCCTCTTTCCCCCTCCTTTTTTTTTTTATAATCATTTTATTGGGGGCTCATACAAGTCCCATCCTGATCTGTACATACATCAATTGTTGGCAGGTCACGTTTGCACACTTGCCATCATCACTCACAAAACATCCTCCCTCCACTTAGGCCTCCAGTACCAGCTCCCCATATTTGCCTTCTCTCCCCGCGCCCCCACCCGATGAATGCTTAATAATTGACAAATTGTTATTATGTCTTCTTTACTTTTGTTACAGGCTAACCTGGCCTGGTACCAATCCCATGACATCCTCAAATCTGCTTCCCATTACGAAAGACCTTGTTCATATGGATGGTAAAAAGAATACTTAGTCAAGTACCACTTTGTTTATTTTTCCTACTACAAACTATTTGGTATATGCACTTTCATTATTTGGTATAAGCACTGTAGAATTGCTCTTTGAAAATCCTCAATTTTCTGCTTTTATGTGCAATCCTGTATTTATATGCTGTTGCTACAGGCCAGGAAGAGAATATCTTTTTCAAAAAGACATCACCCAGTAAGATTTTATGAGATCATTAAATTGAGAAAGTTTCAACAACAGAGAAATACTTTGGGAGCTAAAAAGGTAGAACACAAATCTGCAAACATGTATATCAATTGCTGGAACCGGCAGAAGTGAAAGACACATAGTGACATTCTGATGAGGATGAAAGAAGCAGGGAGTGAAAATAAAACGTGTTTGCATTTTGCTCATGATGTTCATGCATTTTTAATCAATGAATAATTATAAAATGAAGACATCTTGTCATCCAATCAATTTTCTAAACTTTAAATGATTGAATTGCTATTTTTAAAAAGAATGTAAGTAAAATATACTAAGCCCCATCGTTGAGATATCCCTCCAAACACCACTCATCAAAATCAGCTGCTACCATGACGGACCTTAGCTGGGAGAAGTGTGCACAGAATACTAATGAAAGTGATATTTAAGTTGTTTTCAAAAGGGGTGCCTCAAGGATGACTTTCAAAAATTAAATGCTAAAGAGCAGGTCACAGAGAAAAATGAAAAAATGTATTCATAAGTTCTGACCTGAACTTTAAAAAGACAGTACTATCATGTAATCACCTCTCCTTTAAACCCATCAGTTATTTTATAACACATGTAAAATTTGAAATCACAGGTGTGAGAAAATGATTTTCTTTTACCACTGTGAATTCTCACTTGACATCCTATTAATGAGAACTTTGTATTAATCAACATATTCACATACACTCACACACACAAAGATTCAGATGATGTTGGGTCATACCGTACATTCTTAACAGCTAACGCAATTGAAAGACTTAAATTTAGTATTAAATATGTTTTGTGGTCCTACTTAACCCTCCACCCCCTAAATCAACTTAGATATCAAATACGAATCTTAACCAATCTATACATAAAAATAGTAATCCCTATTCTCTTTCCCTTTCACCCATTAATGAAGAGTCTATTCCTAGGGATTTGTTGGGAAAAAAGAAACAGCAAAAGATAACAATATTCCGGGCTGAGCCCCGGTGGCGTAGTGGTTGTGCGCGGGACTGCGGCCCACTGGGACGGAGGTTCAATTCCAGCAGTGGGGCTGGGCCTCCTACTCCCACCACCGGAGAGCAGTGATGCCCCCCAAAAACAAACAAAAACAAACAAAACAAAAACAAAAACAAAAAAAGATAACAATATTCCATCAGCAATAGCTCAAAGGTTCAGAAGACATGTGAAAGCAAACTACCTCTGTCCAGGGGGGTGGTTCCCTTCTACCAGCAAAGAGACTGCCTACAAATGACTCACACTCTAGACCAACTCTCCATCCTGCCCTATACTTTTAAAAATGCTTCCTCACATAAGAAATCAATGGTTTAAAATCTCCTATTTGTAGCCACTTAGTGGTCTGCTGTTGTTGGTAAAGGATTTAACTAGACTCTCACTACTTTAATGACACTCCCCCTACTGGAACATGACTTCTGGTCGACATTCCCAGCCCAGTAAAGGTTTAAGTCTAACTCATTTGGCGTGGCTCATGGCAGCCTGGGCACCACTGCTGCCAACCTTGAACATTCACAACACTGCAGTGCCAAAGTGTTTTTTTCTTCAAGATTTTAACCACTGTTGAAAACAACACCCAACCATTCCCATGGTAACTAGCACTGGGGGTGGGAGTGAAAGAGTGGTGTCCTCAACTCCCCACCCCCCCCACCTCTCTTTATCCTTCTTCCACTAGAGTAGCCTTTCAGACATGGTTCTGAGACTAAATGAGATTTAAAATCCAGGGCTTTGAGGTGCTTTTCTGAGACTAGAAAAGTTATCTTCTATACTCACAGAGCAATCTTCATCCGCTATGAAAATGGTGCATTTCTGCACCTGCATGAAAGAGATAATTGTGGCAGCTATTTTCTTCAGAATTACTTCTAGTGACTGTTGTTCTTCAAAAATTAAGCTCGCAAGGTCAAGCAACACCTGGACAAAGAAAAAAGTCAGGAGATTACAATTTATTAGGGGCTTGCAATTATGAAAAGCAAGGTGAACCTCCCCTGAGATGGACTGGCAGGACAGCTCCAGCCCTGGGCCTCTGAGGTGTGAGAGGGCTTGGAGATGGCATGGGTGAGACCCACGTTTTGTTCTAGTGCATGTGAGGTCTCCGTCAGTCAGAGCCAAGTTGACGACACAGCCCATCAAGCGATACAGTGATCTAGATGTGTAATAAGCTGGTTAGCAAACTGCATGGTTCTTTCATTCCACTAAAAAATATCATGAACGTTTTGAGGCCCTCTCGTACATCTTGCGGAGTGCTGGTTGTGGAGTGGTTATGTCTCGGGCTGGGATGGCTTGGTCGACGGTAGGGAATCCCCAGCTGCACTTGGGAGAAAGACGGGGTTTTTTGACTCCCCAAACACTTCGTCTCAGAAGCCCACAGGAAGGTGCTATGAGTCACCATCGCCTCGATGGCAGTGAGTTTGGTTTTTGGATTTGTATATAACACAGCCAGCTATGACAAAGTTAAGGTTTACATTCAAATATTAATGACGAGAAACCTTTGCTTGCTAGCAAAACGCGGTTGAGATCACCGATTCTGAAGCCAGATGACTTGGTGTTTAATCCTGGCTCCCTTTTCTGGTGGGCTTGTGGCCTAAGGCAAGGTTCTTGAAAATGGAGCTAAGGACAGTATCTGAATCACAGGGCTGGTACATAATACGCATTATTATTGTCATTGTTCCAGACCTCGAGGATCGGCAATTACCCAAATCAAAACATATTTTAGGGAGCATGTAAATAATGTCCAAAAGAAACAGCAATCTTTCAAGAGTGGCTTCTGTGCTTTTCCTGCATGTTCCTCATTTCTCTGAATTCCCTAGAACTTGCTCTAACCTCACACAACATTCATGCACTGAGGAGGGAGAGGAGAGACCGTCACAGAGTTTCTCAGGAGGCGAGGGTCGCCTGGCCAAAGCAACAAGGAAGAGCCAGAACTCACCAGTCCAGTGGTGACGGAGAGCAGTTCAGATACAAACGACTGCACTGGCAGAAAGCAGCAAAACAGGCGCTTTGATCAGGTCTGATGTCAGCATGTAGTATACAGAAGTGGGTTGAGGAAGTAGCAGAAACAAGCAGTAATAATACCCCCAAAGACCTTGCATGTGGTGTGAAGGAGTCAGGACTTAGCACCGGACTGCATGAAAGGGGGAGGGGGCCAGCGAGCAGGGAGAACAGGGAAGAGGAGACTGGACTGATCATTTCAGGAGAAGGCAACGGATATTTAGTCTTCGTTTCTTACTGAACCAAAACCAACGAATCCTTTAACATCTACAACCTCAGAGAGAACTAGAGTGCTTCCATCCGTCAATCTCATTGTTCAACAAATCTATGGAGGGCAGAATGCGGGTGGAGGGGTGGTAAGTGAGGGCTTGGGATGCAACTCTTAGAAAGAGTCCTTCCTTGTCACCTCTAAGCTAAGTCTCTGACAAAAATAAGTTATTTTCTTTCCCTCAATAATTCAGAAGCCGCAGAGAACAGACCTGAAATTGAGGGGTGCTCCCAAATGGTCCAGACCCATCACCCCAAAGACCCAAACCCACTGCCACCAAAGCAAATTCTGATTCAAGGTAACTCTTAACTCTTTTAGAGCAGAACGGCTTCACGGGGATCTCATGGCTGTCATCTGTAGACGCAGCCCTTTCCCATGCAGGACCGGAGTGGGAGTTCCAACTGCCACCCTCTAGACTCGCAGCAGAGCACCAACACTTTGCGCCACCCAGGGACCTACCAGTCAAGCGCTGTCCCTGACAAAGGCACTCGTGGACTCCACGCTTCCAAATGGCTTTAGAGGACTTCTGGTACAAAAGCCCAGGAATCGCATCAAAAGCAGTGCTCTACAGTACACCCACCGCAGCGCTCTACTGTGTCTGACATGGTGCTTTTGTTTAAGGGATAAAGTGTTGCAAATCCACACGAAGCTCCCCTTCACTTCACTCTGCCCCTCTTTCTCTCTCCAGAATTTAATTTGCAGTACTGTAAGTAGCAACATTGTATGGGATGCTTCTGTGCGTACACAGTCTTCCTTGAGAGACCTTCACTAAAAGGGAAACCAGTCACAGGGCATGCCTCTCTATTCCAAGTCAGTCACCAAAATCGGCTGTCCTCAAGCCAATCCGGACTCATGGCAGCCTTGGAAGTGCAGAGTAAATATGCACTCCCATGGGTTTTCCAAAGTTGGAAAACCAGACTGTCCAGTCTTTCCCCCAATATGCCTCTGGATGAGTTTGAACGACCAACCTTCTGACTAGTACTTGAATATTTAACTGCTTATGCTAGCCAGTGGACACTAATAAATTTTTCTGTAAGATGATTACGTCAATTTAAATTCTCATCAACAAACTATAGTTTCCAGTTTTTCCTCGATAAGATTCGATAGTGTCAGATTTTCAAATTCTGACCTATGATGGATATAGAATACATTTCCTTATAGCCTTAATTATTATGGGTGTAGGTATTAATAAAGTTAAATATCTTGACATAAATTTACTGCCTTTTTGCCACATAGCAATACCCTATGCCCATTTTCTTTGTGCATAATGATATACAGAAGTACATTTTAAATTCTGGGTATTATTCTTAAAATGGAAAGGACATTAAAGGAACCAGACATGAGAGAAATCCACCCAAATTAAAAGGACAGATTTAATCAACCAAAATCAATCAAATTAAAATGCTTCCACGTTAAAAGGGGCAGATTTAATCAATCAAAATCAATCAAACATCAAGGAATACTGAAAATTCAAAAAATCAAAGTAAATTTGATAAACTTTGACAAAAGTTGAACAAATCTCCCCAGAAAGTGAAACTAAAAGGAAAATGAGGGTGGAAAAGATGGAACCTAGGAATCAACTGGAGGAACTGAACCCCGTGGCGTAGTGGTTGAGTGCGCGACTGCGGCCCACCGGCTTGGCGGTTCAAATCCAGCAACAGCTCTCCAGGAGCAAGGCTGGGCCTCCCACTTCCACCACCAGGGGGGGAGTGATGCCCACAAAAAAGAGAAACAGCTGGAGTCCAGTATCTTCTTGGAGCCTTGGCCCTGGAGGCACAAGACTTAATGTACTCAGCAGTTCAAGCCCATCAACTGTGCCAACGGCGAAAGATGTGGCAGTCTTCTTTCCTATGTATTTCCAGTCTTGGACATCCTTTGGGGGCGATTCCACTCTGTTATATAGAGTCGCCATGAGTTGGGAGCAATTCAACAACAGTGGGTTTGGAATATTTGACTAATAAAAGCCCTACAAAGCAAAAATAGAGAGGAGGAAGACGAATTATCCACCAAGTATTGATGCTATAATTATGTAGAATGGAAGGGTTTAAGTTCCCAGACTAAGAGGGAGGACTCCAGTGCAATGCAATGATTTTTTTAAGAGGGGAGGGGAGGGGCATACTGTGAATTTAAGTTGTGAAAGCAAAGATAGACAATCAGAAAAAATAGACAAAACAAGAAACGACAACCACCCACCCAACCACACATGAACAGAAACCTACAAAGAACCAGTACTTAGAATATGGATCATAAGTAGAAGACTGAAAAACCACTATCTTTAAATCTTAAAAAGGTCATTTCTGTTTTTTAACTTAAGAGTTTTAGACTCAGCCGAACTGGTAGGATGCTACCACAGACAATTTCAGGCATGAAAGGACTCAGAACACGCATTTTATCAATGTTCTATTTCACGTTGTCAACTAAGTGCTGCAACAGTAAATGGGAGTAAACTGAGAAAGACATCTTCAGGGATCCAGACAACAGTGGAATGCTTCTAATAAACAGTGAAGGAACATGCTATGACAGCTGCGCCATTAAAAAATGTAAAAGCTCCTTGCCACACAGTCAGTTCTGACACAGAGGGGTCCTATGGGTCAGGGTAGAACGAACTACAGTTGTCAACTTCTGAGACTGGAACTCTTTATGGAAGTAGAAAGTCTCATCTTTGTCTTAGAGAGCAACTGGGGGTTCCAACTGCTGAACTTGCAATTAGCAGGTAACCACTAAGCCTCCAGGGCTCCCGTGCTCAATAGGGAGAGGGAAAAAGAGTTCAGCTGGGAAGAGATGCTGGAGAATCTCAATTTGGAAATCTTTAAGAAAAAGAGAAACAGCAGAATGATTAAGCAAGCTACACAGGGGGAACTTACAAAAAATTTGAAAAGCTACATAACAAAGTTAATGTGAACAAAAATATATAGAGACCAATCATAAACTTTCATTTAAAACTTAAACTTTAAGAAAATTTACTTGGCTATAGAAGAAAATATCATTTTATCAAGCAAAATTATTTAAGTGAACAAGTCCTGATGAGCAGAGATGAGGCATCTAGTTGGGAAGAAGAAATGAAGCGAAGTTTCCAAGATACAGAGATTCCCATCTGACGAAAGTATGAAATCAAGGGACGATGTCTCAGGGGCAAGAAGGAAAAGCCCGAGCGTACAAGTATGTGTACAAGCTTACCACATGATCTAACATCACAAAAGCAACCCAAGCAGTAACTTGAAACACTCACATAACGATTCTGGTAAGATGAGGGCCATGATTAGCAAGTGTTGGAGGAAGTCAGAGAGAGTCCTTCATCTTTCAAGTTAACGAACATGGCTGACCAGTGATAATGCTGCTGAGGGTGCAATGTAGGAAGTGAAAATACAGAGGAGGGGAAACAGTAAAATTACAGAAGAAATGTAGACTTTAAGCCTCTAAGACTTTAAACATGTGCACCTATTACTTAGATGAAAACATTAACAATGTGCTAAAACGATGTCTGTATGCTTCCCCTAGTAACCCAAAACCTTACCTGATTCCTCTTGTTCTCCAGCAGTGAAGTCTCATAGAGTTGAGCATTATGAAGCACAATACCACAAAATGCCAAATATGCAGCAAAGTCCTAGGAAACAGGTAAGCAAGGATATACAAATAAGGGCTGCGTATAAAACTGTCTCGTTAGAGGTCTCAAAACACAAAAGGCATCCAAAAACATTTAGCGTCAAAATACATATCAGAAGCCAATGATGTTCTGCCAAACTAGGAATGGAAGCAAAGCCAATGTTCACTACCCAACACTGCTAGTAGATGACGAGTCTCAACCCAGTGTCCCATGGTCAAGCCATGGAACAAAGTAATAAGGAGGAAGAAAAGGGAACTACAATGGAGGTCTCTTCACATAACGTAAAATGGCAATTTACTTTGAGGGAAATTTGATATCTTCTTTGTGTAACATTAAGACTAGGTTGAGATTATGCAAGGTGTGTAACGGGTACCTGAAAGTCCACCTAACTTGTTAATCAACTATGGGCAATCATACTCGCTGCCATTGAGCTGACTTTGACTAGCGCTACGGATTGAAAATGACTCGATGGTGGAGTTACTGCCAATACTCTCCTAACAAGTTATGTGAACTTTCATTGTCCCTGGTAATAAATGATGAATGGCTTTGCCATAGATCCAAATCTTAATAGCATACAGAGACAAGCCCCAAAAGTTTCAAGTATTTTGTACCATTAAATACGCAGCTTTAAACATTAATTACTATCTTAGGGTCGTGTGCTCACAGTTACATTAACCAGTGATTAAAATAAATCTACGGCACTATAGTCACAATTACTAATGTATCTTGCCAAATGTGGATGAAATCAAAAAGCATATCTAAATACATTTAAGAGGGATCTATACAAGTGGACGCTAAGCCATAATATAATAAAAAGTCAACCTGGAACCATGTTTTCTTACCAAATATTCTTTGAAGCCATTAATAGAAAAAGAGGCTAGAGGTCCAACACTCTGATTTTAAAAGGCCCTTTCTATCTTCCGAAGCAATTAAAATACGGAGACCAACGTAAGGGTCAGTGCAGCCTACAACACGGAGATGGAAATAACGCTGTCCTCTCTGAACGCTTTCCAAAGCCAAAGCTCCTGTGAATGCTCAGCCGGGAGCAGCGGCAACGGCAATGACTTGCACCAGGCAGAAGTCAGCGGTCTCTCCGATAAACATATAATGGTAGGTTCCATAGGAGCAGGAATGAAACCGACGGACAGAATGAAGTTATAAACAGACTCCGTCCCGGAAAGGCTGGAGTTGGAGAAGGGTCATAAAAGAGTGCTGACCGCAGCTCTTTCTGCGGTGCAGTCCACCTCATGCAGCCTCAGTTGACACCTTGGCGCCCCACCGTCTGTGTGCAGAGCTTATAAAACATCCTGAAATGTGCTTCCTTAGGCAGCAATTCCAATTTTGCGCCACCCTGGAGTTCTGAGCTTGTAGTGCCTTTGGGGTTTATACTGTCAGTTGGATGGTCTTTACAGTAGTGATGAAAGGTAGATGAGATCACTAAAAGACGCAAGTCACCCTTCATGAGGCCCCTGCACGCACACCACCCCAGCGAGGCCAGGCTGCCCAGCGGGCAGGGGTTGAGGTTTCTGCTGGAGAAGGAGGTATCCCTCAAGTCAAGGCAGCATTGTACCACATGGCCCCCCAACCCACTGCCAGAGTGTTAATTCCAACTCACAGAGCTACTCTGAACAGCAGTTTCACGACTATAAGCCCGAACAGGAACAGACAGCCTCCTTCTTATCCCAAGTTGAGTCTGAACCGCTGACTTCTCCATTAGCAGCCCGGCAGTTAGTATTTAGTGATAACAAATATAACATGTCGGAGTTTTTAGCCAGAGTTGTGGCATAGCCAACAATTTCAGGACTTTAGCTTAAATTCCAGAAGTCTATAAGCAGAAGGGTATCTGGGGGGTGCACATGATTAACATAGTTGGCGGATAAATGAAAGGTTGGAAGTTCGAGTCCATACAGAGATGCCTTGGAAGAAAGGCCTGGTGACTGACCTCTGAAAAAACCCACCACTGAAAGCCCTGTGGAACTCAGTTCCCCTCTGACACAAGGGGTCGCCGGGAGCTGAACCTGCTGCAAGAAATGACTGGCTTTCACATGACAAGAAAACTTCTTTGTAAACTGACACCACCCCAGACCCAGGTCCGGTACCTTTTCATCCTTTTCGGTGAATGTCCCTCCATTTCCAGACTTCTTGTTGATGGCCTGAGCGACACCAACAACCTGGGAAGAGAAGGAAAGAAACGGTCAGCGTTTTTTTTAACTCAAAGTTTCATTATGAACTTGCCAAGGAGAATGTACAGAAGAACTTCTGGTTACACGTGCTCTTAAATAACATTGAGCTACAAAATGAAAGCAAAACCCCTTTCCATATTGTTTAAGAATTCTTTAATTCCTGCAGAAATTCTTGGGCTTCAAACTTATGAGATTTTGTGAATTTCACCCTGCATCTTGAACACATTTATTGGCACCCACATGTGAAACACATATTCTCTACAGGTTTTGATTAAAAACAAACTCCATATTTCCATGACATGTCAAAATGATGAACACATAATACTTTTTTGAAAAAAGCCAAACATTCTCATATTAAAAATGACACTGAACCCAGTGGCTAATTTACAGATACTAAAATTCAGGCAGGGCACTGGGCAAAAAGAAGTCTTATTGTAGGGCTTTAGAGGTACTGCTTTAGAAACTTGAAAATCCTTTTACCTTCAACAGACTCATTTTCAAAAAACGAGGTTTGTCACTGAAGAAAATCAAAATAGCAGCTAACAATCTAAGTCTTATTTCATCTGAGATATCTTGAAGATAAGCTATGCTTTAAGGAGACCAAGTTAACCCTGCAAACAGGCCTTAGGTTTCAAAAAAGATTTTACAAGGCTTTCTGAACTCTCTCCACTCTCTGCTGTAAAGTGTGCTTACATACTTATTTAGTTCCAAGTTTAGTTTGAGGTAGTATTTAAAGACTGTCGATCTACTTTGGCCTCTTCTATGCCACTTAGACATTCTAAATGCTATTCTTCCTCTCCTGCAATTTAATATCAATGGCATACACTAGTATCTCCTAAAGGGTTCCAACCTGAAAATATGCAGTCCTTAAGGACGTTTCATCTTTACTTTCCAACCTCTCAACTTACTTTCATCCCCTAACTTTAAGGCAGGGATATAATATTTGCCTCTGACATCAGAGAACAGGGAGAGAGAAAATACATTCTTCTTTGAAAGGCTTGTCTGATCTCAAAGACACCACACATCCCTCCTCCCCCTACTTATTTTTTCAAATATAGAGTAAAAGGAAGGGCAGACAGGACAGAACTGTCCCATAATCCAGGGCTTCATTTCTCTCTATTCTCCAGATAATCTTCAGTTCTTGAGCAGAGCTAACAAAACTCTTAGATGCACCAATCTCAATGGCTTAAGTAGTGTTCATCCATCTATCCAGTCCATCTACTCACCCATCCATCCATCCATCCATCCACCCACCCACTCATCCATCCATCCATCCATCCATCCATCCATCCATCCATCCATCCACCCACTCATTCATCCATCCATCCATTCATCCATCCACCCACCCACCCATCCACCCACACAACAAACAACTCGGTGATGACGTGTCAAGTAGTGATAAAAACTCAGTCTCAAGAACGAATTCTACCTGCCCAAGCAGCTGTGGCACAGCAGAGTGGCATGGATGGTTTGATGATACACATGCCCACAGACTGCTAGCAACAGAAAAGGGGCTCTTACTATGAGCAAAAGGGAAAATGCCTCAGAAATGGTGGCATTTGAGTTTGGTTTTTAAACAACAGTTTTACATCAGAAAGACCTGAATTTTAGTTCCCAATTTGACATTAAGGAGCATTCTATTATTGTAAAGTGGATGGTGGCTGACATTTTAGATCACTAACTTTGGTCTCAACCGTGGAAACCACTCAAGTCCCTAGGAGTTGACCGCCTCCATTTGCATCTCTTCTCCTTCTGGTGGACAGCGGCCTTCCATTTCAGCAAGGTGAGCTTGGTGAACAGTCCAGTCCATTGCCTTAACTTCCCTTCTTCCCCGTCACAAAAGTGGGTTCCCTTTGGAATGATAATCTTAAATTTTTTTTTCTATAACAGCCTTAAAACTTAAATTTTGTCTTCATTTTATGGAAGACTGAGTTTAAAACAGTGGTAGATGTTTTGAAACCTCCATAGATGACTGAAAAGCAAAAGCAGTCTGTATTGATAAGCTATGTGTATCCCGGACTGTGTGAGACGGTGCACAGAAACAGGAGAATCAGCAAGAGTCCTGTTCACTCAAAGTAGTGTGGACAAAAACTCAGCTGCTTCGTAGCTGACCACTACATAAAGTGACTCAGTAATTTGGAACCAGGGGTCCACAAACTACGGCCCGGGAGCTACATGCAGCCTGTCAAGGACATTTATCCGGCCTGCTGGGTGTTTTTGCTGCCGCTGCCTGTCCTGCTTAGCAGCCAACTCATCCGGGGCCTGCAGTGAAATTGTTCATAATTGCTTTTTTTTTTTTCAAACTGGAGTCTGGCCCTCCAACAGTTGGAGGAACAGTGAACTGGCCCCCCCGTTTAAAAAGTTTGAGGACCCCTGGTTTGGACTATTGTTGCATTACCACAAATGGACAGTGAATGTCGGAACAAAGACAAGGGAGGGAGGAACCAAAATCATCAGCAAGATGTCTTTTTTGACATAAAGCCATCCAAAAGAAGTAAAGTTGGTCAGCTTGAGTCCCGTGAGTCATGGTCAGTCCGTGTGGGCCAGTGAGGTCATGTAGTCCTTATCTGCAGGCTGCAGACACCTGTAACTTAGTCAATGGTCTTGACCCTGGGATTTGGAGAGCTGGAAGGAAGAGGGCACACATGCTTTGCTGATGGGAGATGCCACTGAGTGAGGGCTGACTCAGAGTGGTTGCCTGCAGGTTTGTAAGACTGCAGCAGTGCGGGAGGGGAAAGCCTGGTCTTCTGTGGAGCAGCTGGCGGTTTTGAACTGCTGACCATGGGGATCACAGCCCCATTCTGACGAGAGCAGCAAAGCTCACGCATGGCCTGTTCCCAGTGAGTCGGAAGCAACGTTGTTTACGGAGGCTCAATGCCATGGGGTAGGAAAGGGCAGGACTGCTCTGTGGATTCCTGGCACTGTAGCTCTTTGTGAGAACAGAAAGCCCCACAAAACAAAGACTTCCTCAGTAGACAACAGGAAGGTCCCTAGAACGGCTCCGTTTCTAAAGCCCATCGAACTGAAAGCCCTGGTGGCATCCTGACATGTTGGACTGTAACCGCAAGGTCTGCAGTTTGAAACCAGTGGCCACTCTGAGAGCAAGCAGAGGATTTCCACTCCAGTAAGCACAGAAGCAGTTCTACCTTGACCTACGGGATCACTATGAGTTGGAATTGACTACACGACAGTACTTATTTATATAAATACATAAGAATGAAGTGATGTGCACCGGGTCAAAGCTTTAATTTACAGGTTTTGCACTCAGGAGTATTTGTAGGGTAAGCGTGATTTCTAATTGTAGGTTGAAAAGTTTTCTCTCTTGCTACAGGAACACTGTCTTTGAAAAGACAGTGAATGGATTCTTTTAGTCACATTTTCCAAGCAACACATTAGTGTTCATGCAGTGATGATTTTTCATTTCTAGATTTCCTATTTCTTTGGGGTTGACAAGTCCACTTCCCTTCTTCTTCTTCTTCTTCTTCTTCTTCTTCTTCCCCTTGCATTGTGGGTCTCACTTCCCGTCACCTCTTGGATAAATACGTTTTAGAGTCTCTTTCACAATGTCCTGCCACGTCCAGGGCTCAGAAGACACGTTATTCAATTGGCTGCATGTCTCCTCTAGTGTGATTGCTCTTTCACGGTTCTTAACTTTCACCGTGAGTTTGTTTTGGCAGGGTGAGGCTGCTCCACAGGAGTCCCAGGTGCGGGGTCACGAGGTGTCAGGACACGGAGAGCCTGTTTGTCTCTGTGCTGCACAAGGACGTGAACTGGAACTCCAGGCCTGTGTGTGGCAAAGGGGCTTGTGAGGACTCTTCTTGAGTCTCGGCCAAGCTCTCTGACTGCTGCCCCCCCACTGCTGGCTTGGCGAGGCGGAACTTTCACAGATCTAGACAATCCGTTTTCAACTTCTCCCGGCACTCAAATGTGTGGCATGACATCTCGGGAGAATGTTAACCTCAAGCATCGAGCCCTGGTAGTGTAGTGGGCAGCACGCTGGGCTGCTCACTGCAGGGTCAACAGCTCGAAAGCACCAGCCTCTCCGTGGGGGAACAAATGAGGCTCTCTACTCCCATAAAGAATTACAGTCTCGAAAACCCACAAAGACAGTCCTACCCTGTCCTGTAGAGTCGCCACTAGTCAGAATCGAGTCGATGACCTTGAAGGGGTCTCCCCCCACCCTTTTTTGGTGGTTGAAACTATACCTGGAACTCATATTTGCTTGAAACTGCTGGGCCTTTTTTTTTTTTTTTTTTTTGCTTTCACTCCTTTTTCTTGCTGTGGATGCTCTTCTTTGTTTCTGGTACCTAGTCTTCCCTTCCTTGATATGGAGTCCTTATACACATTAAATACACATGTGCATACTATATATAGTAAAATACCAAACTCGCCTCCAGGAGCCGATTTCAGCTCCCAGGCACCCAAAAGGGCAGGGGAGTGCCCCTGTGGGCTTCTGAGACTACAAGGCTTTGTCTGCGTAGAAGGCTTCACCTTTCTCCCACAGATTGGCAGGTGGTTTTGAAGTGCTGACCTTGATGGGTTCTGTGTTAGCAGGCCAACCTGTAGCCACTAGGCCACCCAAACTCCTTAATTCACAAACACACACACTATACACATAAACACACACACACACACACACACACACACACACATATATATATATATATATAATTATATTTTTGGTGCAATTTAATCTTCCCTTTCTACTGTTTGGAACATGGTGGCTGGTGGTTAGGGTGGGAGGCTATTATAAATCTCCTGCATCTGTTCAATCTGGTTGGATGATCAGAAGCCTTGCTCACATGTTTTAAAACCATCTATTCTCTAATATTAAACACTAGATATTTAATGCTACATTTACTCCCCCCCCCCGCCCTTATATATTGCATCATTACCATCACCATTTGGCCACTTGATAAATCAACTACTGCTAACAATGGGCTTTCTATCTGGTAAACAATTATTTCTCTCATTGATGTCTGTGTCAATTGTCTTTATAGAGTGATATAATAGAGACTGGCTTGTTTAACAGATGATTAATTTAACATAATCAGTAATAAACAGACACACATATCCTTGTAAACCAGAAAGTTCTATTACATAAATGCTGCCTCCATTCAAGGAGCGTAACATCTAAAAGCAACATTGCACCAGGGTTTGAGTATTTTATGCAAGGGAGACAGAGAATAGAAAAGGGTGTTGTGTAATCTGGCTAGAACAGGGGATGTACACTGGAGTCAGAAACTTGGGGAATTTAGGATAGATATTCCCTCAGGACGAGTGATGGGAATGGTCAAACTGTGAGGGTGGAGGGGGTTGGAGTAGAAAGAGGGAACCAATTTCAGGGATCTACAAATAACCTCCTCTCTGGGGCATGGCCAACAAGAAAGTGAGTGAAGGGACACATTGGACAGTGTATGATATGAAATAACAATTTGTAAATTATTAAAGGTTCATGGGGGGGGAAGGGAAATATGGGGAGGTGGAACTGGGGGCCTAAGTGAGAGTGATGATGGCAACAAGTGTGCAAATGAGGTCTACAAACAACTGATGTATGTATGGATCAGGAGGGGAGGTGTATGAGTACCCAATAAAATGATTCATTTAAAAAAGGGGGGGAGGGGAAAGAGGAGTTGTTGTTTTTTTTTAACCAAGGGCTCAAGTGGAAAATGTTTGGAAACGAATATGGCAACATGTGTGCAAATGTGCTTGGTACAGATGATGTATTGAATGCTATAATGGCTGTAAAAGCCCCCAATAAAATTAATTAAATTAAAAAAACAAAAAAGAAAATGGCGTTGTGTGTCATGCAAGGTCACACAGGCAGCGCAAGCACAGAGCACGGCCCTGGGAAGAACTCACACTCTTCCTCCCTCAGGAGCGTGCAAAGACCTTCCTACCGCTGCCACCTACTGTGCCTTTAAACAAAGGAGGCCAGGTTCTTTTCCTTACATAGCTGCTACCCGTAGCTAGTCAAATGCCAGTTTTCAAAGGTAACATGGCAGATTTCCTATCTGAGAGACAAAGCTCCAACAGTGTTAGCACCCAGAGCAGAGGGCCCATTCACTTCTGCCTACCTGCTGGTATCTGTCCCCTCAAACACTGGCAATCTTTTGTATTTTTTTTAGGCACAAAGGAACCTACTCATACTCATTTTCTATTTTACCAGCGTTTCCCACAGCCATTAGATCCTCAGAGGGCCGACTGTTCTTTTGGGAACGCTCAGGACAAGATTGGACTCTCACTGGGTAAGCAGCGTGGAAGGTGACAGCTGGTAGCTACAGGGCAACTGATCAGTGCCACGGGGAGTGATTTCTTCAATCAGCAGCTGCCCCAGATACATACCGAGGCTGTACACCAATCTTGATATATTTCCCCATTTCCCAATCCAGAAGATGCTTACAGTTGAAACCAATGCAGGGCAAGTCAAGGAAGAGACTCAACAGGTCTTAGCCACCAGTCAGGCATGTCCATGCAGATGGCAGGACTCTGGACAGTCTATTACCTGAGCCCAGTCTATTACCACCTTTCCTCGGGAAAACGAGAACTTAATCCCATGCTAGGGGGGCTGGGAGCTCTTTCCAACTTTTCTTTGACTCGTTCGTTTATTCAGCCAAGTATATTTGATTCCCCAAATAATTGTCCACAAAATGCTGGAACACACACTGAATAGGAAGAATCGAAGCGTTTGCTTTGCAATGCCGGAAAAGCGTATTGAAAGCACCAGGGCTGCTAAAAGAACAGACAAATCTGTCCTGTGAGAAGAACAGTCAGATGATTTCCTAGAGTCAAGGATGGCGAGACTTGGTCTCAGAGACCCACTGGTGCATGTTCTCAGAAGAGACCGGTTCCTGGAGAAGGACTCTGTGCTTGGTAAAGGAGAGGGGCAGTGAGTAAAAGGGAGGCCCCGGGCAAGATGGATGGAAACTAGGACCACAACAATGGGTTCGGACACTAGAATGGTTGTGAGGGTGGCGCAGGCCGGCAGTGTTGCATGCTGTTGTACACAGGGTGCACTGTGCATCCGAACCAACTTGACTGAACCCAACGACTTCAAAGAAAGGATTCTCCCTTTCTCCCCATCCTAACCCAGGCAACTTTGTTCTCTGTGTGTGAGATCCTCCTTGACTTTTCCATGCAGGAGGTGTGACATTTGTCCTCTTGTGTTTGACTCCTTTCACTCAGCACAATGACCTCCAGATCCACCCCGGCTACATTTCTCGTTTCTTGGATGCATTCTTTATTGTCTGGTGTCACATATCTAGGTCGCTGGGGGGGTTGGGGAAGCAGCTTGCTAGAATCTCTCCATTTCAGATTAAGTAAATGGGGGGCGGGGAGAGGGGAGTGGAAACTGGCGTTTCCTAAAAGCAAGCTCTCAGGTGCTACCAAACGTTGCTGATCCGAGGGCAGATACTTTGAAACTCACAGAATAAAAAATTACTAAGGGTTAATAATTTTTTCTCAAAAACAAAAAATTATGAGAAAATTATATTAGACTTTGTTGACCTTCTTCCCCTTCTTCCCCTGATTCAGCCACTATCAGAGACTCTAGCATGTGAATCTCTAAGCCAGACATATCTTTGTTATGCATCATTTTGCAACTTGCAAAATATATCCAGTTTTCGTAGATTGTTTCATATAGATCTGGTTCATTTATTTATGTACAACATTGGATTTCATGGCAAAGTGTATTTCTCCAATCTCCAAAGGAGAAATGTTTCTGGACATTACATATTTTTCCTTTATATAAACCTTTTTGTGAGCATTAGTATAGTTTTCTGATATGATCTTCAAAACGCGTGCAGGTTTGCATCTCTATCGACAATGCATGAAATTTCCCTTCACCTCTCTCCTAATCAGACCAGTATCATCAGGCTTTTTAATGCATATCAATATGATGAATACAACATGGAATTTCACTATGGCTTTAATTTGTATATTCCTGAACATCAGAAAGACAGAGTAATCTGTTAAAATGCTATCTCTAAGGTGGACCAGAGGCAGGTAAAAATAAAAATACAGGAATGGATTTGTGGTTCCCAATGAATCCTACCCTCCAACCTATGAACTATTAGTTCATACAATATGGCCCCATTGATGCTCACCCTCAGGAAGGGGACACAGAAGACAGGGGAACTATAGCAAACTATGGTGAAGAAATTAGATGGTTCCTGACTATCAGATGAAATAGAGTCTATGGTCTTAAAGGTTTGTTTCCAAACAAACAGCCATCTAAATGAGGTGTCAACTGCGTTCACATGGAAGCAGCATGCCAACATCAGTGACCCAAGGATTGTAACTCAGATTTCGAAGCTGAAGGAGGGAACAGTATCAAAGGCCAAAGTGTGAGATTCTGGTTTGCAGAAGGCTATGGACGGCAGGGGAAGTCCAAAATACATTTGCAGGATTCATATAGGGAATAAGCCTCTGGGGATTTCCTTCTAACCATAAATGAGGGATGGGAATAACCTGGTTATCAGACAAACATATTGGAGAGATTACTGTAGTGGATTACAATGGTAAATCTGACTTGAACAGTTAAAATCTAGTCACTTGATTTTCCCTCTGATACACTGTGACTTGATCTGGTTTATAGTATCTCTCTTATTTTCATATTGGGGTTGATCTCTGTTGTATTTTGTCACTGCGGGAAGCCTTCTTGAATCTTTGTTATATGGTTTTCTAAGTTTTGTGGTCTATGAAACCCAGGATGGGTGAATCTATGACAACTATAATAAGGGTTCCAGGAGATATGTTAGGGGTGGTGATTGGGGTGGGGAGGGGGGGCGTCAAAGGGAGCAGGTTTCCAGGAGTTCAAGAAAGAAAATGTTTTGATAGCAATTGTACAATACTTTTTGATGTGATTGAACTATGGAATGGTATGATGTCTGGATTAGTTCCTAATAAAATGGATTGGAAGAAAAACAATTATTAAAAAAGAAAAAATTATTGATCATATTCATTTCTTCTTCTGTGTTGCTGAGGCACATATTTTACAATTTTAAACAACCTTCCATTTTTAAACTCTTAATTGTTAAACTGAGTAAAAGCTTACAGAGCAGATCAATTTTCCTTTCAACAATTCATACACATTTTGTTTCCTCTGACTGACTGTCAATCCCACAGGGCAGTGTCACGTATTCCACTTCCTCCTTGGGTTTCCTGTTTCCATTCCCCTCCCTTCCCTAAAGCTTCTACGTTTGTTAGATCAATGCTGCCCTTTTGATCTCAAGTAGTTGATCAGTCTAAGAAGCTTCTAGCTTCTGACTGCTCTTATTCCTCTTAAGAGTCTATAGCTTGATTGAACATTAAACCATGGAGATGAGCTGCAGGGTGATTACATTTGAGAAGCCAGGTTTGACATTTTTTTTTTTTTATTTAAGTGACTGATAGGACTGGCTTTATTTGGTTGTAATCTGTCTTTTCCATCAGCATGGATAAGCACTCATTCCCCACCATAAGATTTTCTGTTATCCTCTGAAGAGAATGCTTAATGGTTGTTGTAGCTCAGGGGGATAAAACAAGTATGAATATGAGAACAGAATGTTTTCAACCTGTGTTCACAACTGAAAGTCTAAGAAGAGGCAGCCAAGTGGAAGGAAGTTTCAAAGAATAAAGAGAAGATCCCTCATAGCTGGCATTAGAAACGTCAATGGTATGTTCGGCAGGGTTCTGTAGAGAAACAAAACCAGGATACACACACACACACACACACACACACACACACACACACGCACACAGCGAGAAGAACTATAACAGCTAATTAGTCCACACAGTAGTACAGTGGGTTCAGTTCAATTCACTTCGATGGAACAGTTAATATACTGGCAGTCCTTCAACTCACCTGGGCTGCCAGGTCCAAGGTCAAGGAAGCAGACATCAGAGTCCTCCCGGGCACAAGGCAAGCAGAGTCTGCTCACAGGCAGCAAACAATAGGGTGGGTCACCACAGACAGGAGCTTGGGAGTATAGCTAAGCAGACCCTGATGGAATATTGAACACACGGAATGCAAGGCTACAGACTCCACCAGTCCCAAACTCAAGTGACATACTGGTGCACACTGGTAGACCAGCAGGGGGGCAAAGCAGGTCTTGAAGGAGCCTCGAGCTCTAGCTCTAACATGATTCAGAGGGTGACCTGGCCCACAGGTGGAGCGCCCATACTGCAGCACACTCTAGCACCAGAAAGCAAGAGAAAGGTAGGGTGGGCCTAGCAGAGTCATTTATCTCTGTCCTCCAAGCAAACTGCTTCATCCCACATGTGCCTATTCAGGCTGGCACAATATACCTACCTATCACAAACAGCAAATGTCTTTAACATATTAAAAATAAAACCTGTCCCTAATCCAAGAGCGAGAGAGAAATTATAACTGGTAAAGCTTGCCATTAAACAAGGAGAGCCTCCTATGTGACAGACATTTTCTATCTGTTAAGTCTATGTTCTTTCTACTACAACTCCCTTCCAGGAAAGAAACAGAAAAACAGAATGAGTAGAAAACACAGATTTCTCAAGCTATCCCTAAACTGTAGAAAAAACGGAGCACAGGGGTTTTCTAGAAGACTTATTCTTTAGACTTAAAATTCTGTTTGTCTGGTTCATGCATGTTTTCATCAAAAGGAATACATAGTCTTCTATTTTATAACTTCACAAAAGACAAACGCAAGATAGCTAATAAATTTTTTTTTGTTCATTTAGATTCTCCATCTCGTAACACATTTTCACCGTCAAGATCTATTTTTGTAATATTAAAAACAACAAATGTATGTTTCAGGGATGGGGAGAGGATAAGCAATAACACCATCTCAAAAATAAGTAGAATCTTCTAACAAAGGCAAAAAAATAATCTCTGTGGATGGAAATCAGGAGTGATGTCTGTGGTTGGTGGGGAATGACTGGGGTGATGGAAATGTGCTATCTATCTTGAATGGATTTTTAGTAACATGGGTATATATGGGAGTTTTGAAAAGGTCATAGAAAAATTTCATGAAAAGATAATGGAACTTTTGCATAAAATTTTGAAGTCCCCTCATATATTTCTCAAAATAAAGTATATATCAAGATCTGTGCATTTCACTGTATGTGAATTTTAATTCAATGCTTAAAAATTATATTTCCGTAACTGTTGCTGGTAAGTGAACATGAATTCCCAGCAATCTTCGTAAGGCTGAAGCAGGCCGAGTTCTCGATCATATGTTCTGTGCTATTTGGCAGAATGGATGTTCCAGATGGGCCAGGGTAGTAAGCCTTCAGGAGCTAGCCTGCCCCCAAAGCACACAGTGGGAGTGGGGCCCACCTCAGCCTGGATTCCTGCCAGACCAGGGGACACTGAGCCTATTTCTGGATCCTAGCGTGTATTCTCATCTTTCTGCAAAATCAAAATTCCTCTTCCCTGTCAAGTATTGAGCTCCCAGCCACACCAGCATTTAAGCACGGATATAAAGGTCCGAAACAGCAGTGGTGATGCTGGTTTGGTGATAACATCGTCACTCTTCTCGAATTCTAGCTGGTGGCCCTCAAGTGCAGCTACCGTTCGTCAGCTGAAGCTTGGGTTAACACGAGGCTCAGCAGGTTTCAGTGGAGCTTCGGCACAGAGGAAGTCTTGGCAACCTACTTCTGTAAATAAGCCAATGAAAACCCTGTGATGTACCACGGCCCAGTTCCATTATCTTCTTGTTCCATGTTTCCATGAATGTTTTGAAGCCTCCTGCTGCGTGGGCTGGCCATCCGTAGCGGCCAGTGTGGTGGCAGTTACAACAGGAACACAAAACCTTTATCCTCCCCGACCTAAGACTTTGGTACAGAAAGTCATTCTTGAGGCAAAACAGCACACAGGCTTTGTGAACCACATCTCCTCACAAGCCTTCCACAAACTGCCAGGGACTCAAAGGTTGCAGAGCAGAAAAGAGCCTGCTATCCTTCCTGCGGCAGGGCACGTTCCTGACGTTGAACTTTCCATTCATCCATTTGCCTGGCCTTGCAACCATTTTCAAAAGGATCCACTAACCATTTCCAAAAGCCTCCACTACGTGCCACGCTCTGTGCTGGCCACTGTCACCTCCTTGTCTTTGCAAGACTTTCCAAGTACGCTTGAACTTGAAACTCTGCAGACCACCCCCCAGTGGCACAAACAGGGCACAGCTTTTCTGCTAGCACTCAAGACCCGCTCACGTTTACTTCCAAGTTAGAGATTGTCCTTTTCACGTCCCACCTCTTAGCCTAAATGGGACTAAGTCCAAAAATACAATTTCAGAAATTGTGATCGTAAGATATATTGTACAAGTCATACTTGGTGAACAGAAGAACCCCATCACTATCTCACCTTTACATGTGACACTGCCCAAACGTTGTTCCCGAGCCTTGGGTCCACTTAAAAACGAAGGTTTGTTTAAGGGTGGTGTCTCGAGTCCTGCCAAGTGTTGGCCTGCAGAGCACAGGCTCCCCCTGGACACTCCTGTTGGATTTGGACTCCAACAGGCCAGGCTCAAGTGCGTTCCAGCAGTGCTTGCACTCGTACTGGACCTGTGTCCTCACAGCCGGGCAAAGGTTGTGCTAGTAAAGCTTGTGATAATTACAGGGTCAAGGGGGGGAGCCCGTACTGTAAATCTACTACCAACAGAGGAGCACCAACACAGCGGGGTGCCGTGAAAGCACGACATGTTAAAGTGAAAAGTTAGTGAGTGTTATGGGGGTTTAAAGGCACTTTGTTTACTAGATTTGAACCGGTGCTTGGAGCTCTGTGAGGCTTTATCAATACACAGGCATCAATGATCGGAAAGAGGAGACAGCAAAAACAAGTCAGTAAAGCAACAGGTAGGATGTCAGTGTGTGACGAAGGTCAGACGTGCTGAGGAGAAAGCAGAACAGGGAAGAAGGATAATGGTCATTTTCTTCAATTAGGGGGACCTAAGGAAGTCCACCTGGACCGATGTGGCAATTTCATAATCTGTCAACTTGCAAAAGGGTGGAGTCTAGCCTGTCAATCAGGTTCCAGCTGGATGACCTCATTTAGAGGGTCTAAGGAGATAAGTAGCTCACTGAAGGGCAGATACACACAGACTCTGCTTCATCTTCCTACTGACACAACCCAACATGGAGCTAAGCTAGCGTTCTGGGGCTGGGGGAGCCACAAGGAGACCCTACTATCCTTGAGATGCTTCCACTGGCACAGGATCCATAAGCCTTTGTACCCTCTAACCTGTGATCTTTCTTCCTGCTTCTGGTGTCTTTGCAAGGCTGCATGAGTCTGAAGAGGAATTGATAAACTGGTAATGGACACATGGGTTATTATTAGAGCTATGGACTTGACCTGGAGTGGGCTGGGAGGTTTCCTTAATGTACAACTGCTCTTTGATATAACATTCTCTTTCACACATACGAGTGTCTCCCTGGATTTGTTTCTCCAGTGTCCGCAGACTGACACAGAGGTGCACTAGACAATGACAGCTTGAAGGAGGAGAGCGGGTAAGCTGTGAGGGGAAGCATCCC